>JADRCD010120368.1:0-22528 GCA_019843815.1 Montemys delectorum
AATCTACTGGGCTAGTAGAGACTTGTCTTTTGCTAATTTCTAGGAGTGGTTCAGCTGTAGTCTTCAACTGAGAATGAGTATTCTACTTGACCTTGTCCTGGGATAAGCCTCTCATTCTGTAAGCTTCAATGCTGTATTCCCTTCCTTATTTCCCTAACAATGCCAGAGGCAATTAGTCTGGGTGGGTAAATTCCAAGTCAGGGTTTGGCTAAGATGTTGGAACATTGGTAAAGGTCAGAGAGCCATGTCCTATTTTGTCTAGCCATTAATAAATTATATCTTGGTGGGCACCTAGCACAAGAGTACGAGGACATATCTGGGCTACCTCTGAATTAGGGGGTGCCAGGTGACAATGCGGGTGTAGGAGACTGGCTTTCTTTAAGCTTATGCCTCAGATACTGCTGTCACGCAAGGCCTGCATGGCATAAGGCTGTGTTGGGGGAGGTGGTACTCACTGCTCAACCTGTCAGCACTGGGAAGAGAACTCTGAGAGTGTCTTGCATCTAAGCTGTAGACTCAGTGGAAGGACAGATGGCAGGAAAGAAAGTTTCTGAAAATGTCAGTCCTTGGGGCAAAGGCTTCTTGTGAATGGTGACTCTATTTGAAGAGATTTTTGAAGACATCTTGGATGTTCCTTCATGCCTCAGTGACTTCCTGTTTCCTTCATCTGAAAGTGGTTTAGCCAGCACTATTGCAAATTGTCATGTTACTCTGGGGAAGGCTCTGGGAAGAAGCTCTCACCTCATTTGTCATTTACAGCTCATTTAACTTATTTACACCTTGCAAGGGAGACTGCTGCCTTGATGAGGAAACCTAGGATGCCTTAAGAGAACATTTCTTCGAAGTATAATGACAGAAAAGTTCAAAGAAGAAGCCAGGTGGTGGTGGCGCACCCCTTTAATCCCAGCACTTTGGGAGGCAGAGGCAGGTGGATTTCTGAGTTCGAGGCCAGCCTGGTCTACATAGTGAGTTCCAGGACAGCCAAGGCTACACAGAGAAACCCTGTCTCAAAAAAAAAAAAAAAAAAAGTTTGAAGAAGCCTGGCAAAACCCACTACTCTGTATGCTAATGTAAAATATTAATTAAAAATAGATGATGTTATCATAGTCCACTTTCCCCCATAACATTTATATTATTTTTGCCTTGTTTCCACATGTTCTGTTCTGCTTCTGACCAGTTGTTTGTCTTTATACTAACACACAGATCTAACCTTTTTCATAAGAATGATATATTTAAAACTCTAGCTTTGAAGATCTGGAAATACATATTCATATCCCACCCACCCAAAGTGCACAGAGAAATAAGTAACAGCTTAAGATTTCATTTAAAAAACCAAACAATATTTCAGAATATAATAAAGACAAAAATATTTTTAGTTACACCCGGAGGAGAAGCAGTTATAGGTGAAATAGCTTTAAAAATCGTAAAATTCACCAGACAGTGGTGGTGCATGCCTTTAATCTCAGCACTTCGGAGGCAGAGGCAGGTGGATTTCTGAGTTCGAGGCCAGCCTGGTCTACAGAGTGAGCTCCAGGACAGCCAGGACTGTACAAAACCAAAAGAAAATTATAAAATTCACCAAGAAGAACTTATCAACATGGAGGGACCAAGAAAGGTTAAAAAGAAACTGATTAAAAGAAACTGTTATACTATATAGATATCAATGAGAGCAAGACACACACACACACACACACACACACACACACACACACTGTTTTTTATTTAAGTGAAATGAGACAATTAAACTGTTGGAAAAGAACATGAAATGGGGGAGTAGTGGAGTTTAAATTATCTAAACACAAGTTTTTTTTTTTTTTTTCCTATTTGGAAGTAGCTATTCAGTAAATGGGTTTTAGGGAAAAATACTACTAAATTGGTAGGTCAATTTTAATGTGTGCCAAATACCATTTATTATTTTTAAATTTTTCTACTTTTATTGAAAATAGACACTTTTCATATTATATATTGTGATAGTTTGTATATGCTTGGCCCAGGGAGTGCCACTATTAGGAAATGTGGCCTTGTTGAAGTAGGTAAGTAACTGTGGGTATGGGCTTTAAGACCCTTGTCCTAGATGCCTGGAAGCCACTCTTCTTCAAGACCCCTTCAGATGAAGATGTAGAACTCTCAGCTCCTCCTGCACCTTACCTGCCTGGATGTTGCCATGCTCTTACCTTGATGATACTGGATTGAACCTCTGAACCTGTTTGCCAGTCCCAATTAAATATTGTCTTTATAAGAGTTGCCTTGGTCATGGTGTCTGTTCACAGCAGTAAAACCCTAAGACAAAAGTTGGTACCAGGGACTAGAATATTGCTGTGACAGGCCTGAACATGATTTTGTTTAGAAGAATGTAGATTTGGGGACTTTGGATATGGAAAAAGTGGCATGCTTTAAGTGGGGTTTAATGGTATATTCTAGTAGGAATACGGAAGACTTTGTTGCTGAGAGTGATTTTAACTGTTCAGACATGGCCTAAGAGGTTTCTATGGAGAAGAATTTCAGTATGTAGCCTAGAGACTGTTTTTTTTGTGGTATTTTGGTGAAGAATGTGGCTGCTTTTTGTCCTTTTCTGAAGAGTCTACTTGAAGCTAACCTAAAGAGCCCAGTAGAGACTTTGTTCTCTGGTTTAGTCTTATAAAGAAAATTTTAATGAAAGGAGAAGCTGAGAGTTTTATATCTTCATCTGAAAGTTGCTAGGAAAAGACTAGTTTCCAGGCAGCTAGGATGAGGGGCTTAAAGCCCACACCCACAGTTGCACATCTACTCCAACAAGGCTACATCTCCTAATAGTGCACTCCCTAGGCCAATCATATATAAACCATCACAGATATCCTTATGGTTTACCCTCCCTTAACTTCTCCTAGGTTTTCCCTGCCTTTCCTCTCACTGGACCCACACCCTTTCTGTCTCTTGTTAGAAAAAACAGGCATCTAAAGGACATTAATAAAATAAAATAAGACAAAACAAAAGCAAGAAAATTGGAATAGAACAAAACAATCAAGCAGAAGAAAAAGGCCCAAAGGAAAAGCACAAGAAATTCACATAGATGCAGAGACACATTCATAGACACAGGAATGTCATGACAACACAAAACCAGAAGCCATATAGTATACACAAAAGACCCATAAGGAAAAAAAAAGGAACATCAAGGATGGCATTGAATTCATTTTGTGTTGGTCATCTACTTCTGGGCATGGAATCTACCCTTTAAAGTGGTTTATATCTCCATTGAGATTCTATTTGAAAAAAGCAAATTTTTCACTTGTGAGTATCAGTTGGAGATAGCTTCTGAGTTAGGGATGGGGGCTTGTGTGCGCGTCCTCTCTTAATGCCTGGATTTCATTTGTTGTAGACCCATGCAGGACCTATGCTTACTTCCACAGTCTCTGTGAGTTCATACATACATCTGTCTTGCTGTATTTGGAAGGCTTTGTCTCTTTGGTGTCTTTCATTCCCTCTAGCTCTTACAATCTTTAGGCTTCCTCTTCTGCAGAGTTCTCTGAGCCCTGAGGAGAGGAATTTCATGGAGACATCTTATTAAGAACTGAGACTTCCAAAATCTTTCATTGTCTGCATATTATCTGGCTGTGGGTCTCTGTATTTGTTCCCATCTGCTGCAGGAGAAAGCTTCTCTTGTAATAGTTGAACAAGCTACTGATCTCAGAGTACAGCAAAATGTTATTAGGAGTCATTTTATTGCCATGTTCCTTTTCAAAAACAGTAGATAGTATTTGGTTGTCTCAGGTTCTTGGCTATTTGAACAGCATCGGGGATTGGATCACATATTGATTGATTAATCTCACAAACTTTGTGCTACTATTGCACTAGCACATTTTGAAGTCAGGTCCTCATTGTAAAGCAAAGGTTTTGTAGCTAGGTTGTTGTATATCTTTTTCCTTTGGTAGCATACAGAGTACCTTCTAGTACCACGAATATTAGTCTGTAGGGGTAAAGGCTCTAAGTAGGCACAAATTTGAGTTCTCTGCGTTCAATGAATTGCGTAGGCATTGTCTTCACTAATAGGGCCTTACTGTCAGTTTGTGTAGAAGGAACTAGTAGTTTGGCTTGTTTGGGGGTTCCTGTGGGGCCCTTTTGGGGGGTCCTGATGAGATGTAACCCATACCTGCTGGTGGAGGCTTCATTTGGCGATGAGAGATGTTCAGTTGAGGCTCTGTCTCCCCATTATTTGGTGGTTTCATTTGGATGGTTTTCATATATGTATATTCTTCTACTGTGCTAGTCATATGGAAATATGACTCCTCAATGAGTCCTTAGCTTTAGCTGTCCCTACCTGCATTCTCCCTCATCCTCTTTTTCCTTCTCCTGTTTCATTCCAGGCCCCCACCTCTGTCTATCTATAACTATACATTCTATTTTACCTTCCTAGAAAGATTTATCCCTCTCCCCAAGTCTTTTATTCTAAATCTAATCTAAAAAAACTTCTGTATGGCAAAGCATATCATCAGTTGGACAAAGCAGCAGTCTACAGAATGGGAAAAAATTTTATCAAGGACATAACTAATGATGGCTAGTGTCAAACGTGTATAAAGAACTAAAATAACTGGACATCAAGAAAACAAATAACCAATTAAAAAATGAGGTACAGACCTACTTGGAATTTTTCAAAGAAGAAAGACAAATGGCTAAGAAGCACCTAAAGAAATGTTCCATGTCCTTAGTCATTAGGGAAATGCAAATCAAAACTATTTCGAGATTCCATTTTATACCATTAAGGAAATGGCCAATATCTTGTATTATTAGAGAGAAGAGAGGGCAGTGGTTGCAACAGACTCCATTGTTCTCCATGCTCAGCCTCTCCTTATAGAAGTGAATTTGCTGATCCTCTCATCCAGGGTGGTCTTTTTCTCTTTCCTTTTATCCCTCAGTGCTTGGCAAAAAGAAGTGATAGCAGTTTATAGGTGTGAGCAGCAGTAGTGGCACCCTATAGTATGCCAGCTCTGGGTGCTAGGATGCTCTGTATTGCAAAGTTGTAATGTAAGCCAAGGAAATCAGATTCCCTGGTCCTTGACAGTTAGCATTGTTGCTTCCAGTGCTAGGAACAAGGTGTTTTCTTCTATTGCTTTGGCCACATTGGCCATCCTGGCTGGTCTTACAGCCCCAGCTCTTAGCTGCCACTCGTTCTGCAGCTTCTGTAGTTCATCTTGTCTGCTTTCAGTCTTTTTCTTCATTTTTGGAAATTTCATATTTGTATAAAACATAATATGAGCATATATGTCTCCCACCCATATCCTCCCCTCTAATTTCCTCCACATCTTCTCTCCCAACTCATACAATATATTTTGATATCACTTAAGACGAGTTTGTGCTGTACATATGTGCATTGGAACATGATAACCTACAGATAGCCACACTCTCAAAACAGAAAGATTATCCCTCCCTCAACAACTGTCTACTGCTCCTCAGTAAATTGTGGAGCCTGGAGACCATCTACCTCACCTATTTAGGATTTTGGCTGGCTCTATCTTGCACAGATCTTATATAAGTAACCACAGCGACTGTTGTTGAGTTCATGGTTGTGAGAGCAAGTTATGTCTAGAAGACAAGCACCTACAGGGCCCCTCTCTTTTTCCAGCTCTTACATTCTTCCCACCTTTCCTTCTGCAGTGTTCCCTGAGCCTTAGTGTAGTAGAATAGGTATAGATATTCTATCAGGCTGAGTGCTCGATACTTCTTCTGGTCAGTTACTCAGCTCTGCAAAAACTGCTGCCTACTGCAAAAACAATCCTCTCTGTCCAGGGTTGAGAGTATCCCAAGTCTATAGGTAGAAACATAGATATTTAGATGAAAATTTGACAGCATGGCCACTTAGCAAAACAAACAAACACAAACAATAACATACACAAATAGATGTATAAAAATTTAGAAAGACCTCAAATACTATTTAGACTAAATTATAGATTATAAGTTTCTCTGAAAAATATTACAAAGAGCACAGTATAAAAGTAGTCTAGAAATGTGGAAATAGAGCACAAGTCCTATTCTTGGACTGGAAATTCAATTTGTTGCTTCATGTTTAAACATAAAATCATCCAAAGCTTTATTAAAAAACAAGTCGAGGATATGATTTGCAAAATGCAATGAATATGTTAATTAAAAATAAATTTATGGCTGGAGAGATGGCTCAGCTGTAAGAGCAATGGTTGTTTTTGCAGAGGACCTAGATTTGACTCAAGAATACACATAGTACCTTATGACTATTGATGGTTTAATTAACAGGGGATCCAACACCCTTTTCTGAACTTTGCAGGAACCAGACACTCATGTGGTACACAGACATTCATATAGGCAAAGTACTCATATACATAAGCTAAGTAAACATAAAATTTTTAAAAAATGTTTTGTATTTCTAAAATTTGAATGTTCTAAATAAAGTGTCAGGATGACTAATATAGAAACAGACTTGCATATAAGGTCAGGAACTTGACATATGATGGAGATGACAATGGCAGTTAAAACTACTTGATAAGTATTTTATATATAAGGTTGACACAATTAACTTGCTGGATGGACAACATGGATTCTTTCCTGACGAAATTTATAGGAAATAAATTGTCAAAGGCTTGAACTCGAAAAGCAAAAGGCAGAACCCCATAACAGTAAAAGAAAATACAGAAACATAAGCTTTGGATAGAGTAGCTATACTGGATTGTAAGGGCAGGGCTTCCCTGGGTCTGCAAAGGAAATGTCAGATGGCAAGGATGGCAAATTCAGTTGGGTGCTTCCTGAGCATATCTCCCGGTGATGACTCAAGACTCTTTTTGTTGTTGGCATTTGTTTGTTTGTTTGTTTGTTTGTTTGTTTTTACTGTTTGTTTTTTTCAGGATAGGGTTTCTTTGTACTGCTTGGTTCTACTGGAACTAGCTCTGTAGACCAGGCTGGCTTTGAACTCACAGAGATCCACAAGCCTCTGCCTCCCAAATGCTGGGATTAAAGGCGTGCGCCACCACCAGTGAGTGCCCTGCTGACTCAAGACTCCTTGTCTACTGGCTCCAACTTGTTTTTAACCCTCCATGTTTTTTTGTTTTGTTTTGTTTTTTAAATTTTCTGTACTCCCCCCCCCTTTTTTTTAAAGATTTATTTATTATGTATAGAGTTGTGCCTCCATATATGCCTACATGCCAGAAGAGGGCACCAGGTCTCATTATAGATGTACCATGTTTTTTATAGACAAAGAAAAAGGACAGCAGGAACCCTACAAGTAGGCTCAGTGCTAAACTTGGATGAATCAATGACTTGAGTGCCACAAAGCTATAGGACACAGGGTACGCTGTGCTCCAGCAGTTCCTTAAGGAGGAGAACATACAGATTTTAGTAACTGGAAAGCCAAACTACCCCTGTGCACAAAACTTCAACAAAATTAAAAAGATCAGTATCAAACTGTCATCTACATATACATCTTCATCTCCATATATTAGCACTGCTCTCAGTCTTATCAGGTATGTTTATTTATGTAGTGCATATCAGATTATACGAACTTGTTACACCACAGAGAGGCAGTGTCTATGGAGTACTCAGCCATAAATGGGACCTGTCAATCAATACCCAATACCCTTGGATTTGGGGATCATTGAAGGAGAAGGGCCAGCTGTCAGGACTGCTGCATTCATGAATGAGCTCATAAAAGCCGTAATTATCTAACTCAACCTTTGCAAGATAAAGTCAGTGAAGATTCCAGCATCAAAGAGGAAGGGACTCACCAGTTCCTACTCCTAACAGAGGAGCTCTTGAGAACTGAGGGCTGCTAGGGGAGAGAGACTCAGCTGTCTTTGGGTATGCGGTCCCAGGCAGGCTGATCATCCATGCGCAGATGGGGAGTGTCAATTGGGTTCAGTGAGGTATTAAAAATAATAAAGGGGACATGAGGTGGGAAGGGGTGTTCAGGAATCTAGAAGAAGTTTTTGGGGGAAATGAAGGTGGATATGATTAAAATATGTTATATGCATGTGTGAAATTCTCAAAGAATAGACAAATATGTTATATTAAAATCTCTTTCAATACGTGAAAACTTGCACAAATCTGGTCATTTTGAAGGTAAAATCCTTAGTGGGGAAATTAACATAGGAAAAATTAAAATATAAGCTAAAGGTGGAGGAAACAATAGCGTGTGTGAGTGAGTTAGCATTCAGAATCTTCACAGGCATACACTCCATGAGTCAATAGGAAACAGGTAACACAAGAGATATGTGTATGGGCTGGAGAAATGGCTCAGAGGTTAAGAGCACTGACTATTCTTCCAGAGGTCCTGAGTTCAATTCTTAGCAACCACATGGTGGCTTACAACCATCTGAAATGGGATCCGATGCCCTCCTCTGGTGTGTCTGAAGACAGAGACAGTGTACTCATACACATAAAATAAATGTCTCTAAAAAAGAGATACATGCTTATGATTCATGTATGACATCCACAAAAGGGATAGACTAAGAGCCATTTGAATTTACAACAAAATTCTCAACCATTCCAGCAATCATGGAATACAAATTAAACAATGAAAGGTAGCATTTCAAACCCATAGTTTGCAAAAATTAAAAAAATTCTGAAAGTACTAATAATTGGCTGAGCTGTAAGGAAATAAATAAAAATTGGTACACATTGCTTATGGGATTCTACGTTGCCTTTCCCACCTTGAGGGAAATAAACCAGTTTGCCAGAATCTAAAGACACTGTACATGTGCATGCTCTAGAGAACATACTTGGCATGTCCAATGCTAGGTCCCTTTATCAGGTTTTCATATAGTCACGTTAGTGTAAACATTTAATAGCATGGATTTAGATGCAAGCTGTATATCCATTACTGAATGTCTTAGACAGCATTCCTATTGCCGTGATGAAACTCCGTGACCAAAAGCAAGTTGAGGAGGAAAGGGTTTATTTACCTTACACGTCCATATTATAGTCCATCACTGAGAGGAGTCAGGGCAGGAACTCAAACAGGGCAGGAACCTGAGGGCAGGAACTGATGCAGAGTCCAGGGAGCAATGCTGCTTATTAGTCTTTCCTTATAGATTACTCAACCTGTTTTCTTACCCAATTTAGTCACCCAGAATCACCAGCCCTGGGGATGGCACCATTCATAGTAGGATGGGCCCTTCTACATCAATCACTAAGAAAATGCCTTATAGGCTTGCCTACAGTCTGAGCTTATAAAGGCATTTTTCTCAAACTGTGCACTTCTAGCTGTCTTGGAACTCACTATGTAAACCATGCTTGCCTTGAACTCCTGTGTCTGTTTGTCAAGCACTGGGACTAAAGGTGCGAAGGGGTTAAGATAATGCATTACTTAAACAAAAAAGCTACTCATATATATTTGTTGATTCTACATATAGCACAAGCATATAACTATGGTCTGGAAGACATGTGACAGGATGCTTCTGAGAAAAAGGATGGGAGTTAGATGGGGAGCACAAAAGATGGAGTTACAACCTTGCATATTTTTACATGGTTGTTTTATAAAGATAACTGAATTTGGGATGAATTATAATATAATTTTAAAATCTGAATGCTTATTACATTTGTTGTATTTTTATATACTTCCAACATTTTACCTTGCAAAAAGAAATAGCCACCTTACCCCATTTATCATATGCCTCATTCCTGGAATTATTTCATCTTAGAAATGAAGTTATTTGGCCTTTTAGAGAAAAATATGAGCTGGGCATACACATTAATTAATAAAACACCATATAATTATGTCTTAGCCAGTATTTTTGTTAGTAAAAATTGTCCAGTGGTTTCTTTTGATCCATGTATACAAGGTAGATGTTTTCAAAGGTATCCCTTATACCTGCATACACCCCTGAAACAAACCTCACATCTCAATTAACCCAGTCTAGAAGCTCTCTCACAGAGTTTAATGCTGATTGTCAACTTGTCAGGGTCTAGGACCACACAGGATATATATAGCACTAGTGGGACTCTATGAACAAATCCTAAGAAAATACTACACAACAGCCTCAAAGAAGGAACCACTCTGTCTTACTCGGTCTGTAAGCTGTGTTTCTGCCTTTCTCAAAGGCAAAGCTGAAGATAAGGACTTGGATGCTGATGTTCATGTAGATCACTAAAGCTAAATGAGGACTCATGGAATGATAGGAAGAGAAAGGGAAGAAGATGTTGACTAACCATCAGGTCCAATAACTTGAGGTTCCTCTGGGATCCCCTCCTAGGAATCAATGGAATGAACCTTAGAGTTGTTCTTTCCCAAATCAAAGGTTGGGACACTAGTATGTGGCACTTGTTTCCAGGGATGTAAACAAATTGGAACTTGTAAACTCCATCTTAAGGGACTGGAGAATCTCCTGATCTCTTTAAAATCTTTAATGCAGAGGAACAAACAGATGCCAAAGCTGAGGCTTGAGGTGGGGTATGGGAGGCTGCCTCTCACAGCAGTGCTAAAACCCAGTGGGCTGAGGGGATGTGTCAAGAAGACAAAAGATGCCTGTAATTTGGAGACTTTTCCCCAACAATTTATTACAAATACACACTGTCTCATAAAGTCTTGATTCTTGGGATTAGAAAGGCACTGTTGTGTCTATTCTACCAGAGTTTGTCATCAGTTGCTAAAATTCCTTCCCAAGGGGAGACATAAATAATATATTGTCCTTCTTCTAAGGTCCAATGACAAACATAGGTAGGATTCTATCAAAGTTCACTCTGGGGACCTATGAGTCTGTTGGGCTTTCTTGTGAAGAGTGTGTGGGGTTTCTTATAGGGTTATGAGTGATCCTTCCTACCAATTGCCTACACCTGAAAAAGTCTTATCCAGCAGGAATGAGGGTATCCCTCCAAAGATGGAGCCATCATTGTTCCAAGTCTCTCTCTCTCTATTCTAATCCCCCTATCCTCCGGCCAGGCAATGTGCAATTAAGGCAGAGTTGTATACAGCAGGTGTTAAGGAGCAACCCAGATACTCAAGTGAGAATCTGTTCCCTGTGGCCTCTCTGTTTTGGGGTGCAAACTATCAACAAGCCCAGTTGGGATAATCTTCTGCAAAGAGGCATAGATGGATTCCCCAATTTGGTGATGTCTTAGAGAACAGTACATGTACTCTCTAGATCTGGCACAGTAAAATGATGCTACTACATCAATGATGTTCCTTCCATAGGTGATGAGAGACAGAGATAAATCACATCCACAGCTATTGCAGCAAAGTCTGGGAAGTATGGTTTTAGACTTCTAGTGTCTGTCAGACCAGAAGATACTTCATAAGGCTTGTGGGGGTAAGGGTTGTGCCCCTAGCTTGCTCAACATTCATCTTTGTCCCTGGAGTGTCCTTGACATTAGAACATGGATGCTAAGTGTATCTTATTTGAATAAATGAGTGGAAAGAGCACTTGAAATTCTGTTTCCTGTGTGAGTGTGTGTCTGTCTCATTGGTGTCTGAGGAATAGACCAACCTACATTCAGCATTGCTGTTGAAAATAAGGACAATGAAAGAAAATGCTGCTCTAAAGTGAACAAGTTATTCCACTGAGGGAATGTAATATTTTTGGCTCCTGTGTTAAATAAGAGCTGCTGTTTTCAGTCTTGGGATAGAACAGACATTAGTGAACTCTGCAGGTGGCCACAGAGCATCTCTGAGAAGAAAGACAGCCTAATAATTTGATCGTTTCGGGGGCATCTAAAAGCAATATGTTATATAGAGTAAGAAAATATCACCTAAGATGGAAAAGTAATTTTGCCTGTGGGATCTCAGTGAAGGAAAATTTTAAAATAACTGGATTCAAAGATAGAAAAATGTCATGACCTTGGAAACAGACAGGTTGATTATGCAGACTTCCCTCTGAGGTGTATTTTGGCTTTAGCTTAGAAAATGCAGTGAATAAGTTTGAACCTCCTGACCTGTTAACGTGGGAACACTATTGTAAATGTCACCAACATTATTTGAGCTATGCCGTATTTTAGGAAATGTCTGAGACATGTCGTAACTGTGTGGGCTTAATTCTATTGTTTCTATTTTATTCTTTACTATTTGTGTCATGGAAGTGTTAATCCCATGCAGTTTTTGTTTTTATGGCTTTGTAGTATAATTTGAAATCTTGTATAATGAAATCGTTTATGACTTCAGCATGGATACACAGGTCCTGGCATACATATGGAGATCAGAAGACAACAACTTGTGGGAGTCAGTTCTCTTCTACCATGTAGGTTCCAGGAATTGAACTCAGGCTGACAGGCTTGGTGGCAAGCAGTGTTAGCCACTGAACCACCTCCCTGGCCCCACTGATATTTTATATATCAGTTCTCTGCACCTCCTGAGGATTCAAGAAATTAATGGGATAGAGGACATAGAAACACCGCACTGAGAGTTTTCAAGATGTGTCTTGGTGTCGTGGTTTATCTTTGCCATCAGTTTGATTGGATCTGATATCAACTAAAGACATACCTGTGAGCAAGTCTGACAGGGAACTTCCTGGAAGGATTTACTGAGGGTGGGGGACACCCTCCTTTGGAGTGAGCAGCACCTTCTGGCAGTGGTCCAGACCTAAAGAGGTTTGAAGGAAAGCACTTGCTGCTTTTACATGGCCACTTTCACTCTATGATAGTCGGGACATTAGTCATCCTTCACTGACACTGGATCCCAGCTTTCTTGACTTTATAATGTGAACTAAAGACCAATAGCTCTCCATGAATCCTCCTGGCCTTCAGCACAAGAAAGCAACTGCTGAGACATCTAGCCTCATAGACCAGGTTACCAGCTTGTAGACATCTGTATGTTTGAAAAACTAGCATAGATTGTATAAGCAAATGTAATCATTCCTATTATAATACATATTTTTCTATTTGTTCTATTCCTCTTGAGAACACTGACTAATATACTTGTAAATTGTTTTGATATTTGAACTCAGGGCATTGTAAACTCTAAAGCTCTTTTTACTAATTATTGTTACCATCACACAGTGACTATGCAAAGTGTCATAAACAGATTCTGTGTTTGGAGACAGGCTCTCTTGTAGTCCAGGCTGAGGGTCAAAACTAAGACTTCATACATATGGAGTGCGTATCCCACCAACTGAGGTAGAGCCCCAGCCCTTCTAGAAACCCAACACCTGTAGCTTGACTGCCTTGAACTCTTCACAGGTTGTGCCTATGGGATTGTCATGTCTGCTTTAGTACTTGCTCATAGCAGTGTTAAGGGACATTTTAGATGTGTATCAGAATGTGTACATGAGAGATGTTAATTTTTCAGGTGGGAAGAAAGTTCATATATCTATAGTAGAGGGGTCTGGATGAAGCCCTTTGATGTCTAATGACATGCACGATTGGCAAGTGCAGGGATGGGGAGATATGGCAGGAGCTCTTATCATTGGGTATCTTGGGTCCGAATGGAACCTTTGCTGTCTCTGTACATCCACATGGAACACTCAGTTGAGTATTAAGGGGCCTCCAACACCATCCAAATGGCCAAGAGCCGGAGGGATAGAGCAGCATGCCAAATGAATAATTGCCTCTGTGATGTTGACAGGACATGAAAAGTAAGCCAGAGAGTGTTCACAAAACACTCCCTCCAGGGAGAAATGTCACCTCTAGAGACCAAATCACTGACCACAGGGATGTTTGAAGAGTATAAAATGGACACAGAGAGATAGGTCAGGGTTACATCCACTGGGGTGTTCTAAAATGTACTTTCCTTTTTGCTTGGCAAACACTTTTATTTGTTTGCCTATATATTCAGTAATTTTGCCCTCCTGAAGACCCTGCTATGCTAGGATCTCAAAATGCCAGAGTGAATATATTTCCATTTCTGTTTAACAAAGTCCCAGTGAAGCAGAAGAAACAGAAGAAAAACAACACCCATGGATCTCCTTTCTCTTAATACATTACTGGATTTAAAAACGGACTGTTAATTTACACATGGCTTATGAGGATAAAAGAAATGGGATGTTCACTGTGCACAGAGCATCTCAATTTTGGAAGTATTTTAATGTGGAAGAATGTGTACTCTTCAAACTAAGAAAGTATAGCTCTATGATGGACTGTTATTTGCTGATATGGATGACAAGCCAGAGGGTAAAAGGAGAGAGTGTGAGGGCCTACGTCCTAATTAAGGTGTGATACTGTCATAGGATTACTGACCTGAGTGCCTGCATCATTCCAAGTTTATAAGTGACAAATTATGCCTGATGTAATAATGGGGGGAGTTGGAGCCTTTTGTATGTTTTTTGGTCACGAGGGATAACATTAGTGCCTGAGGGAACTTGTGGGACTCTAGTTTTCCCTTCTACTACATGAGAACACAAGAAGACACCTTCCATGGAGGATAAATTCTCACCAGAAGCCAAGTTTGTTGGCTCTTTGAATGTGGGCTTCTCTACAAGCAATGAGTTTCTTTTGTTTATCAATGTTTGGTCTGTTTTTGTTGTTGCTGCTGGCATATTGCCTGCATGGATTAGGATAGTGGCAACTCTCATTTGTGATCTCTGTGTTAGCTGTGGAATCATTTTTATTCTTCAGAATTTCAATAAAATATGATTACATATATGTAGAGAGCCGTCCGAACCGCACCCTAAAGATGGCGACAGCTGGTCGAGAGCTCTGAGATAAACAACACCTGACTTGGCTTGTAGGTTGTGCTTCTGAGTGGCATGATCTTCCCTGGCCTGTGGGGAGATGACACGTGGCATGAGTTCATGGGCTTCTACTAGGATATAAGCAGTGCCTTTTCGGGGCTTGGAGTCTTCCTCTTAAAGATGCAATAAACGCTTGCTGCAGAAGGATCCTGGTGTTGGCATGTGTTCTTGCTGGCGAGACGATTGCGCGGAACAAGTGGTGCCGAAACCTGGGAACTCGCCAGCGCCAGCGCCGAGGAGACCCTCCGTTCATGGAGAGGATTCAGAACTGCAGGACGAAGGTAAGCTCTGAGAGGTATGTTTGGTCTTGATCTCTTTCATCTTTCTCCTTGTTTAGCAGGTGCATTAGAAGCTTCCATTATTGTTTTGTTAGCGCTCGCTCTTTTTCTTTTGGTTTTGTTTTGCTTACAAGACAGCATGTCAGAAACAGAGTGGAATAGGAGACTAGGAGCTCAAAAAAGGAAAGGCATGCCAAAGAAAAAAGACCCTTCTAAGGACGCTGGGTCCGAGGAAGCGAGAGGCAAGGGAAAAGACACCCTGGGAGAGAAGCAGGATGAAAAGGGGAAAGCCCCGGGGAAGAAAAGCCTCTATTCGGTAAAGGAGCTGGAGGCTTTGAGGCTTGACGATTCTGGGTCAGACGAGCTTAGCCCCTCTGAGGAAGAGGACTTAGAAGGACAGGCAGCATTAGAGCAGATAAAAGAGGAGCGTTCGGTAAAGTCAGAAAAGGAGAGTTGGATACGGGGCCTACTATCAACTGTACAGTTAGAATTGAATTGTCACTTGTTTATCCAGTTTTTCAAGATGCATAGGGTCAGTGTTTTCATGAGCCTTGGACTTTAAGGTTATAAAGTCCTTGGCTGAGTTCGTACTTATGGATCACAGCCTCTTTCACTTTAATTTGTTAATGAACAGGCAGACGCTAATCACGAAGCTGGGAATCAAGTCTGGGATAGGGATATGCTTTTGGGGCAAGGTTGCTTTGCTAATCAACAGACTGGTTACCCATTTCAAGTCTTTGAGCAGGTGAATTAGATTGCTACAAAGTCATGGAAGCAGCTGCCGTGATGCAGCTGAGTCAGAACAAATAAATACCCTTTGGCAGCTAGCACAAGTAGGCTGCAAGTGGAAATATCCTGGCTTGTGTGTGACTTCCATTCAATATCAAAGTATTACTCAAGCTGCTAATCTCTCTCGATAGTTGTTTCAGTATCTTACAGGTTTAGAAGATCTCATGAATGGTCTGAGATTGGCTATCGTCAGTGTCAACTCTACGAGAGGGGATGCAGGGCTGATTATCATCTTGGATTGCCTCTGCTGTGAATCATTTGAAAGAGTGGGCGGAAATAAGGGCATTAGCTTTGACCTTAGTAAGAGTTTCTGTTCTCTGCCTCTGTTGTCTCTGCCATATGGCTCAAGCCCGAAAAAGAGATCTTGCCATGATAACACAAGCATTTACAGCCATTGAGGCAGGGCAGTCCCCCCAAGCATGGCTTGCTGTCATGCAGAAATAACTGTCCATTAACCTCTGGGTTATGACATTGTTGCGTTCGGGATGCGAGGCTTAGCACTGCACTTGAGGTGTGCTGCCTGCAGTTAGCGACCTCAAGAAGAGCATGTCTGATTGCATACAGGTTGATGCCCCAGAACCTGTCTCTGTGGAAAAGGCATCAGACGGGTCTGGCCCTCCCTGAGAGGCATGAGGCCTGGGGTAGGGTAGTACAATGTCTTTGTTTCTATCATCAGAGATCAGACCTCTGTTCTTGCCCATTTCGCTGTAAAACAAAAAGGGGGATATGTAGAGAGCTGTCCGAAGCGCACCCTAAAGATGGCGACAGCTGGTCGAGAGCTCTGAGATAAACAACACCTGACTTGGCTTGTAGGTTGTGCTTCTGAGTGGCATGATCTTGCCTGGCCTATGGGGAGATGACACGTGGCATGAGTTCATGGGCTTCTACTAGGATATAAGCAGCGCCTTTTTGGGGCTCGGGGTCTTCCTCTTAAAGATGCAATAAACGCTTGCTGCAGAAGGATCCTGGTGTTCACGTGCGTTCTTGCTGGCGAGACGATTGCGCGGAACACATATACTCCATTTCTACCCCCAACATCTCCATATCTTTCATCTCTCTCTCAATATAAAACCCTTGAGTCCTTCGTACACAGAAGTGGCATAGCATATATGCAGTTCACTCATAGATTAAAAAGAGATTGTTCATGATAACTGAATACATATTCATGTGTTGACTACATTATCACTAAAAATGTCTCAAGTGATGTTTCTTTCATATGACACTCCTGTCTCCAAAACTTTTACAGAGGCCCTTACATAAGTAGCTTATTTTATATTATTTATTATGTGATATACTTCAGTCAATACTGGCTAATTTCTCAGGCAGTAGAAATAAATACACAATTGTTATCAACCATAGATGTACAATTACTTTTAGCATTAAATATAAATCATAGACTGGAATTACAGACAAGGGTCAGTGGGTAAAGTATGAAGACCAGAGTTCAAATCCTAGCTTGATGACTTGCCTGTAATCTCAACTTTCAGGAGGCAGAGACAAAGTATCCTTGGAGAAAGCTGGCTAATTACTAGTTTCACTGAATCAGCAATTTTCAGGTTTAATGAGAGATCCTGACTCAGCAAAGACACCTGAAGTCAACATCTAGCCTTGACACACAATAACATACATGTTCACACCCACACATTTGCCAATATTCACAAATATGCACATGTCCTGCACGATAAACACATGCAGAAAATCATAAAGTTTATTATCCTGACAGATGAACAGTTTGGAAGGAAGGCATCACTCCTCTCTTAGGAGGGAAACAAAAAAATTCCACTGTTTCTCATAGAACCATCATAGAATCATTGTCACAAACAAGCTTGTCATAAAAGCTGTGGAGCCAGACAGGACAAATTAAGTAGCAGTTTTGAAGGGCTTGGCGGTACAGTGCTTGCCCTGTGTGTGGTTAAACTTAATTGAGAATATGATGGGATTTATTTGCTTTATTCATTAAAAAATTAATATGATATATATTAATGATAATTTTTCTACTTACCCAATCTTCCCAGATCCTCTTACCTCCCTACGTACTCGACTTTATTTTTCTCTCTTAAAACAAAATAAAAAAACCCTTTAGCTTGTTTGTTTTAATTATTTTTGTGTGTGTGAGTTTTGTTTGTTTCTTTTTCTAGGGAATCTTTATTATTTATTTACATCCCAAGTGCTGTCCCCTCCCAGTTCCCCTGCTCACTAAGGCTCTCCTCCCTTCCCCCTCCTCTCTCTGAGAGGGTAGGGTGCCCCTGGGTATCCCTGCGCCCTGATGCATCAAGTCTCTGCCAGATTAAGCACATCTTCTCCCACTGAGACCAGACAAGGCAGCCCTGTTTGGAAATGGATACCACAGTCAGGCTACAGCTTTAGGGAGAGCCTCTGCTCCAGTTGTTGGGCATCTTAGGTAGAGGAAGAGAGAGATCTTCTGGGATGGTGGTGGAGAAGCCCAGTGAACGCTTCATTTCCATGACTTCTTCCAACCATTCATAACTGAGCATTAGGAAAAACAAAACAAAACAAAACAAAGCAAAACAAACAAAACAGGAAAACTGCAAGGGTTCATGAGCACACTGTAGGGCAAAGCATCGCGGCACTGCAAGGCCCGTGAGCCAATACATGCCTCATCTGTGAGCAGTTCACACCATGTGCTTACTACTGCTCAGTTCCTGTCCTGCTTTCTCTAAGTTAACCACGAAGAATATATTTCTCATCAGGGAGCTACTTATCCTTTGAAGACAGGCTTTGGGTTGCACTCCGATACTGTTGAATTGAACACACTCGATTTGTGTCCTGCTTTTTAACTTATGTCGGCGATGTTGATTCACCAGACAGAGAAGTGGGCTTGTTTCCGTGGACTTAATGCTGTGTCCCAGGCCATGGGAGACGTCGACGAAAGAGCGAGCTGCTTTGGGATATGGACTAAGGAACACAACAGCTCTGATTTCTAGGAAGAGTGGGACTCAAAAGGATCACCTTAGAGGTGTGAGTGGCCTTAGATATTATGATTAGTTTAAAGTCTCAACTTGCCATAGCCTAAAATTATCTATCTAGGACGAGAGCTTTAATGAGGAACTGTTTGGGTCAAATTGACCTATGGGCATGTTTTTGGTGGATGGTCTCGATAGTTAATTGGTGTAGAAAGATGCAGGTGGCACTGTTCTCTGGAAAGGGCTCCTGGACTACACAGGACAAGAGACAGCTAGAGGACAGCAGAAACAGTGAGCAGGAGGCATGGGCATATCCACTTCTCTCTGCTTTGAGTGTGGATGTGATGTGACCAGCTGCTTGAGTTTGTCACAACAACAACAATGAAACTAGGCCAGATGTCCCTTGTTCAGGACACAAAGGGAGCCACAGGGAGCTTCCTGCTGTTCGGATCCCTCCAGAAGTGGAGCATTTCCTGTTGGGATGGATGATTTTATCTTTGAATGTTAATAATATACGATAATATTTGCATTTTTTCTTATTTGTGTCTATCTATAGAAAAGCACTCGGTCTGTAGTTGGATACATTCCCTGTATCAGACACCTTTTTGTGCACTGTCGATGCCTTACTAAGCAAATAGAAGAAACATAATTTGCCATATGCTTTATAGTATAGCAGAACTATCATGCAATAAATAGATTACAATTACATAGTGTAATGTGTGAGAGCTGAGTGGGTTTCAGGGGAGATCTTTTGAAGAAGATAAGATTTGGGCAAAGAGTGCTGAGTGCTGAGACAGAGAGAGAGAGAGAGAGAGAGAGAGAGAGAGAGAGAGAGAGAGAGAATCTGAATTGATTAATGGAAACACATTCCATGCAGAAGGAGGTTACACAAAGATCCTGAGGCAGAGATGCACTTTGTGTTTAAGAACAAAACAAAACAAAAAATCCCCCCAAACTAGCAAAGGTGGAATAGAGAACAAGAGAAACAAGGAGCTGTAATGAGATAAGGGTGGGGAGCCTGTGTTCCTCTTTTGGGGATCATAATGATTTACAGGGTACTCTGACGTGGAAAAATTCTGACAGGTTTGAGGAAAAGAGAGGGACTTGCTTTTTCCATAGGCCCAGTATGTAAGATTTTCTTAAAAAATTGTACAATAGAGTAAGAGTAACAGCCCAGTATTTAACAATGGGGCAGGTAGGGCACACATGACTTGGATAAAAGTGGCAGTTGGTGAAGGTTAAAGAGAAAGTGAACAATATAATCTAGTACTTGAAAGTAGAGGCAATTGGGCTTGCCCCATGGTGGCATGAGAGACAAGGAGGACCCAAGAATCAGAGCTCAGTGGTGTGTGTGTGTGTGTGTGTGTGTGCATGTGCATATTGATGTGTGTGTGCCTGTGAAGGCCAGAAGAGGTCATCATTCCCTGGAGCTGACATTACTAGTGGTTATAACTACCCAGTATGGGTGCTGGGAACCTAACTCAGGTATTTTGAAAGTACTCAACTGCTGAGCCAGCTTGCCAGCCCCTGGAAGTCATGAAGCATTTTATTATGGTACAGTTAGTGTAGTGAAAGCATCATCATACTTTTTCAGCTTCATCTCCCGCTTTAGGGATCAGCCTGAGAAAGAAGCAGATAAAACTCTTAGGGGAGTAGAGCCTGGTGGGAAGGCCTTTGACCAATGGAGGGTGTACCCTGAGAAAAAATTAAGATATCCTTATGGGGTTCAGATCGTCTCTCTGTGAGAGTTGTTAAGAAAGACTGAGATTGCTATCACTTAACCTCTCTCTAGCTTTCCCTGGCAAAGGGACCTCTGCTTCTGGTGCACACTCTTAAAATGCACATTCATCCAACATCATAGCATGTGGCCACTGACTGAAGCTAAGATGATCTATGTGCTCTGACCCCAAGCCTACAAAATTGAACTATTTGAATAATGCCTCCCATCCCCACCAAGTGTGTGCCTGTGTAAGATCAGAGGACAACTGTGAGTGCTGATCCTCTGGTACTCTCTCATCCCCTCAACCCTGCCAGGGTCTCTTCTTAGCCAGGAACTCGCCAGGTAGGCTAGACTGGCTGGCCAGCAAACTTTAAGGATATACCCGTCTTCACCTCCCCTGGCACTGGGGTTATAAGTGCTTGCCACTTAAGCCTATAATTTTAAACACGGGCTCTTGGGGTCGAATTCAGAATTCTGTGCTTGAAAGCCATGTTCTTTAATGACTGAGATATTGCTTAGCTGTTGGAATGTGGTCCAAGAATGGAGCCTGCGCAAAGAGAGTTCTCGGTGCTTGTGAGAAAACTCCAAGGGAGCAAGACAAGAGTCTTGTGATGTCAGCTTCTTCAAAATACAAAATGGTTCTTGGAATGTGCTTTCATGGCCCTCCCAGACATAGTAGATAGGAATGATTTATTCAAGACCAATCCAGGCAGTTTGTCATGGAAACTTTCATAGAAAATTTTCTATGAAAGAATTAGCCTTCTTGGGACTAGCATAAGCTGCTAGGGAGCTGAAAAAAAAATCTTTAAATATTAAGCAACTTAGCATGGAAGGAAAGGAGAAAAATCCAGACTTAAACTCAAGGTTGGAAAATAGATGATTATATAAGTTAACATTTGGAAAGATCAAGGACTGTTTGTTTTTTGTTTTTGTTTGTTTTGTAAGCAAAACCAACTGCCATATTGTTTTCTATCTACATGGTTGGTGGCATTTTCCTGAGCTGGAGATATTGCTCAACTCTAGTGTGATCCTGGGCAATAAGCTAGTAATGAATTGGTGAGACTTGTTAGTACCTTGGGAAAATGTTTCAGACTCTCACTTAACAGTGCTTGACCTATAGCAAGCTCTCAACACAGGCTGTCTGTGATGTTACTATTGTGCTTAGCTTAGTTACACGTTGCATGTTGAATGCTTTTGTGCTGCATCCTTATCTCCCCTTCACGGAGATGGAGATGCTCCATTACCATGAGAACTGCCCTCAGTCAGGTGAGTGGGCACCCAGCTTGAGGAAACAGCTGGGAGGGGGTGGCACGGAGGTGGTGCATTCGCTAAGATGCAATCTGCAGCCTTCCTAAAAATGGCTCTCCTGGGAGAAAATCACCAAGCACTGCCATTATTTTACATGTGGTGCTAATTATTCCAGGTAGGGACACTATAAATGGAATGCTAAGATATTAATTTAGGGTGTTTTGGGGAGAAAGTGTTAATTTTATTAGTCACTATTCTAGGCTTTGAAATGAGAAAGAGGTTTTGATATTAAGGGAAATAGGAAGTTTAAAGGGGTTATACATTGTTTTTTTTCCTTTTGAAGGCTCTTGCCCATTATTAGAGGTCTATGGGGTGCTGCTGGGTGAGAGGTGTTTGCTGTGCTCTCATATGGATGAAGGGAAGCAGAAGTGAGCGTAGGGGTTTATGCACTCTAAACAACTACTACAACCCCTCTCTGAGCTGATCTCACTAGTGTCTACCCAGCCCACTCTCCTTGTGGTGGCCAGGGATCCTCTTAAAGCAGATGTTGACACTGATTGCAACAAAGCAGACTTCCCTTGCATTGAGTAAAAGCACATTTCTTCCTGTAACTCTGGGCTGCTTGTCTCTGTATTTCCCAGTGCACAGCCCATGGCTGCTCTTGTTTTCTTTGCCAAGTTCCTGTCACGTGATTAATTAATTAATTAATTGATTTTATTTTTCATTAGTTGATTAATTTATTTTTTTACTTCCCTATCACAGCCCCCTCACTTCTCTCCTCCAAGTTCACCCTTCTACCCCTCTTCTCTTCCATTTCTCTCTCCCCTTCTTAGAGAGCTCTAACCCTAACCCTAAGCCTTCCCCATACCTGATTGCTGTTTCCCTCCCCACCCTCTTTCCCACCCACTTCTTTCTCTCCATCCACTTCCAATGTCTATTTTATTTCCCCTTCTGAATGAGATTCAAGCATCCCCCCCC
>JADRCD010120382.1:0-28396 GCA_019843815.1 Montemys delectorum
TGGAATAACAAAAAACCCAGGATAGTGAAAACTATTCTCAACAATAAAGGAACTTCTAGTGGAATCACCATCCTGGACCTTAAGCTGTACTACAGAGCAATTGTGACAAAAATGACATGGTATTGGTACAGTGACAGGCAGGTAGATCAATGGAACAGAACTGAAGACCCAGAAATGAACCCACACACCTATGGTCCCTTGATCTTTGAAAAAGGAGCTAAAACCATACAGTGGAAAAAAAGACAGCATTTTCAACAGATGGTGCTGGCTCAACTGGCAGTTAGCATGTAGAAGAAGGCAAGTTGATCCATTCCTTTCTCCTTGTACAAAGCTCAAGTCCAAGTGAATCAGGGACCTCCACATCAAACCAGATACATTGAAACTAATAGAAAAGAAAGTGGGGAAGAGCCTCGAGCACATAGGCATAGGGGGAAATTCCCTCAACAGAACACCAATAGCTTCTACTATAAGATCAAGACTTGACAAATGGGACCTCATAAAGTTGCAAAGCTTCTGTAAGGCAAAAGACACTGTCAACAGGACAAAACGGCAACCAACAAATTGGGAAAAGATCTTTATCAATCTTATATCTGATAGAGGGCTAATATCCAATGTATACAAAGAACTCAAGAAGTTATACTTCAGAGAACCAAATAACCCTATTAAAAATGGGGTACAGAGCTAAACAAAGAATTCTCAATTGATGAACACCAAATGGCTGAGAAACACCTAAAGAAATGTTCAACATCCTTAGTCATCAGGGAAATGCAAATCAAAACAACTCTGAGATTCCACCTCACACCAGTCAGATTGGCTAGGATAAAAGACTCAGGTGACAGCAGATGCTGGAGAGGTTGTGGAGAAAGAGGAAGACTACTTCATTGCTGGTGGGATTGCAAACTGGTACAACCACTATGGAAATCAGTGTGGCGGTTTCTCTGGAAAGTGGACATAGTTCTACAAGAGGACCTAGCTATACCACTCCTGGGCATATACCCAGAAGATGCTCCAACATATAATAAGGAACACATGCTCCACCATGTTCATAGCAGCCTTATTTATAATAGCCAGAAACTGGAAACAACCCAGATGTCCCTCAACAGAGGAATGGTTACAGAAATTGTGGTACATCTACACAATAGAGTACTACTTAGCTATTAAAAACAATGAATTTCGCCGGGCAGTGGTGGCGCATACCACCCAGCACTTGGGAGTCAGAGACAGGTGGATTTCTGAGTTCGAGGCCAGTCTGGTCTACAGAGTGAGTTCCAGGACAGCCAGGACTATACAGAGAAACCCTGTCTCGAAAAACAAAACAAAACAAAACAAAAATGAATTTATGAAATTCTTAGGGAAATGGATGGATCTGGAGAATATCATCCTGAGTGAGGTAACCCAATCACAAAAGAACACACATGGTATGCACTCTCTGATAAATGGTTATTAGCCCAGAAGTTCGGAATACAGGAAGAACAACCCACAAACTAGAAGAAACTCAAGAAGAAGGAAGACCAAAATGTGGACATTTCATTCCTTCTTAAAAGGGGGAACAAAATACCCACGGAAGGAGTTGCAGAGACTAACTATGGAGCAGAGACTGAAGGAAGGACAAGCCAGCCTAATATAGCTATCTTCTGAGAGGCTCTGACAGTACCTAATACAGATGTAGAGGCTCACAGCCATCCATTGAACTGAGTACAGGGTCCCTAATGAAGGAGTTAGAGAAAGGATCAAAGGAGCTGAAGGGTTTGCAGCCCCTTAGGACGAATAACAATATGAACTAACTAGTATGCTCAGAGCTCCCAGGGACTCAACCACCAACCAAGGACTATACATGGAGGGACTGATTATTTTGGCAGCATGTGTGTAGTAGAGGATTGCAAAGTCGATCATCAATGGGAGGAGAGGCCCTTGGCCCTGTGAAGGTTCTGTGCCCCAGTGTAAGGGAATGCCAGGGCCAATTATTAGGAGAGAGTGAGTTGGCAAGCATGGGGAGGGGGGAGGCAACAGGGGTTTGTTCTTGTTTTTATTTATTTGTGTTTGTTTGTTTGTTTTTTGGAGGGGAAACTGGGAAAGGAGAAATCATATGACATGTAAATAAAGAAAATATCTAATAAAAAATAATAAAAATAATAAATATATATAGTAAATATAGAAATATATACAATAAATAGAAATATATAAGTATATAAGCATATACTTATATGTAGTATATATATACTTTATATACTTATATATACTTTTATATATTATATAGCATATAATATAAAATATTAAATATGTTTCTGTTTTGCCTTGGTGAGAAAAAAAAAGGAGCTGAAGGGTTTGCAGCCCCTTAGGAAGAACAACAGCATGAACTAACTAGTACCCTCACAGCTCCCAGGGACTCAACCACCAACCAAGGAGTACACATGGTGGGATGTGATGGCTCTGGCAGCATGTGTATAGTAGAGGATGGCCAAGTCGGTCATCAATGGGAGGAGAGGCCCTTGGCCCTGTGGAGGTTCTGTGCCTCAGTGTAGGGGAATGCAAGGGCCAGTAAGCGGGAGAGGGTGTGGTGGTGAGCAGGGGGAGAGGGGACAAAAGAGGGGTTTGTTCTTGTTGTTGTTTTTTGGGATTTTTTTTTAAAGAGGGGAAACTGGGAATGGAGAAATCATATGACACGTAAATAAAGAAAATATCTAATAAAAAAAAGTTATTTTCTTTCTTCCATCTCGCTTCACCTAAACTGGTAGTTCAACATTTTTTATATTTTTACAGAAGATAATATTTTAAAGTTCTTTTTTTTTTTAAAAAAAGAACTTTTTTTTTGTTTTTGTTTTTGTTTTCAGGCTTATTGAAAATATGGCATAACAGATTAAACAGCTCCACGTGGTGTTTTGAAATTCATCCCAACTGTAGGCTGAGTGACCTGAAGGTTAGAGAGACTGCCAAAGTCCAGAAGCCTCAGCATTTCCTTGGTGTCAGGATCTACGTCAATGATCTCCTGATCTAGGGCGGAGACCCCGGGAACATAATTATCTCTCCTCTCTCTCTCTTCTTCCTGTAACTTGATAGAGATACTTCTCACGGGACCCCTCTGAATCCGCTTCATCAGATGTGTGAAATAGCCGGCTATTTTGTTCCTTAGCTTCTTGCTGGGGATAATGGCGATCTCTTCGCACACGCGTTTGTTGGTGTGGAAGTCATTACCCAGGTGCGTGTAGTACTTCTCGATGATGACCCAGGCTGCCTTCTTCACAGTCTTGGTGCGAACGCGGCCCATGTTGGTAGGTCTCGGTAAAAGAGCAAAAAGAACTTTTTCAACCTAACATTTAGTTACACATTTGAGAACTTGACGTGACTTTCAAACAAAAGCCTTCTGAAGAGGTAAAGTGTGCAGTCCTTTGTAGGTTGACTGTGAAGGAATATTTTGATTCGTGAATGTAATATTACAGGAGGACTATAAAGTAGAAGGTGGTAGAGAGACATCCATGGACTCCAGGAAAGCGCAGAGGGAGAGGTGTCCTGGCCCGTACTATCTGTTAGAATGCCTCACTTGTGTCTCGGCTGAGAACACGGAGAGTGGAGGCAGGCCTCACCTCTCTGCTGGACCATCACACAGAGAGCAAAGGGTCAGAAAGAGGGTGACAGTCAAAGACATAAGGAATAGTATTCCATCCTGCCCCAAGCCCCATCCTGCTAATTCTTTGTCCATAGAAGTTTAATATGTTGGTGTGTGTGTGTGTGTGTGTGTGTGTGTGTGTGTGTTTGTGTGTGTGCACGTGCACACACATGTGAGTGCATGTGCATGGTCTGTAATAAGAATAAGCAGATATTTCTGATCTAAAGTCCTTTGATACAGGCAACTCACAGATGCCTTCTCGTTTTGCTCCCAGAGACATCTATGTTCACACCGTTGCCTCTCCTACAGGCTGGGTTCCTGACTTGTGCAGAAACTATCCCAGTTGATGTTTTTGTTGTTAGTAATATCTTGGCCGGAAGAGACTAGATGTGGACTTTCATCTGAAAATCAGAAAGAATTTCAGCTTTTTACACAATCAGTAATAGAATTAGTTTAGGAAAAAAATTTTTTGACACGCCTTATCCAATTTTGCTAGGTTTTAAGATTAATAAACACTAGAAGAAAAGGGAATTAGTTCTGGTCTGTTGATCAGCTGGGGCAAACCATTGCTTGTCAAAATGATGAGGTGAGGGAGGAAATAGGTTTTGGGTAAATAAGTATATTGTGTAACTGTACATCTGCATCAGGCTCTGACATAGAGAGGCTGGAGAGAACCATTCTGACTTCTGCGGTAGAGGAAGCACTCTGACACGTAGGGTGATGGTTTGTATGTGCTTGGCTGAGGGAGTGGCACTATTAGAAGGTGTGGCCCTGTTTCAGTCGGTGTGTCACTGTGGGTGTGGGCTTTAGGACCCTCATCCTAGCTGCCTGGAAGCCAATATTCTGCTAGCAGCCTGATGATGTAGAACTCTCAGCTCCTCTGGCATTCTGTCTGCCTTGACACTGCCATGCTCCCACCTTGATGATAATGGACTGAACCTCTGAACCTGGAAGCCAGCCCTAATTAAATGTTGTCCTTTATAAGAGTTGCCTTGGTCATGGTGTCTGTTCACAGTGGTAAAACCCTAACTAAGACACATAGTAAGCCACTGGACCAGCCATAGTGTCTGCTTGCCAAGGTGGAGTTTGAGGCTTTAA
Source organism: Montemys delectorum (assembly GCA_019843815.1). Classification (NCBI taxonomy): domain Eukaryota; kingdom Metazoa; phylum Chordata; class Mammalia; order Rodentia; family Muridae; genus Montemys; species Montemys delectorum. The sequence continues at coordinate 4,703 of JADRCD010120382.1, forward strand.
TATGGGTGCCTTCCCCACTACAGGTAGGGTGTCAAGACCCTGCCAATGTTGGGTTGTTATTGTTTGGTTTTTTTCCCCTGTTGGATATAAATATGTGGTATCCGCCATTGTCATCTTCTGGCAGCATGTGATGAACCTGCAGCCTGTGGGTTCCTGTCTGTCAGGGATCGAGTACAAAGACATCACCCTGACAAGGCCCCTGTCCTACTCCTCAGGACCACCGGGATTTCTGTGTGTCCCTCTCCCATGTCTGCAGGTCTTTGTATTTAAATACTTGGGCTTCTCCAGCGAACTGCCCCAGAGCCTCAGACAATTCTGTAAGCCCACAGCATCCTTTTCCCTCCTCTTTGTGGCCCATGGCAGACCAGATCAACTGAGTTCTACTTTTGAGATATAATGTGTCCTGTAGAGCACTCCGGTGGTACTGGCTGGGGCCAGGGCTGTGCCTAAAATCATAACCTTTCTTAGCCTTCTCCTCTTTCCATCATCATGTCCCCTGTTTCCTTAATTGGTCTCTCCTGGAAGCACTTCCTCAATAAAAACAAATAAATCCTCATTGCAGAGTCTGTTCTGAGTAAACTGACTGGAGACGTGACTCAGGCCAAATAAGAAGAGAGAGGGTGATACAGAGAGTTGGGTCCTTCCAAGTCACTGCAAAGAATCAAGAACCAGAAGCCACCATTTAAAGCTATATTGCCATAGTCACAAAGAAAGGGTCAGGGAGGCTCTGTCACCACAGTCACACCTATTTCTAGTAGCCCAGGCTGTTGACTGGCAAGAGAACCATGCATGAGCTCACCTTACCTCCAGCTGTAACCTCCTGGAAGGCACAGTAAGATGGCGTCTTAGTAGGTTCCAATGTGCCTTTGCAAACTCAGCTAACCGGCTGAGCCCATTTCAATGCAGAACCTAGCTGCAAGGGTTTCCTCTCCTATTCATGCAATATAGGAAACACCTAAAAGCAAGTGGACATTGAAGCTGGTTCCCAGTCCATCTTAATCAACCACAGTGGCAGAAGACAAGAGAAAAATACATATTCACTTCAGAAACACTTAGGATTGTGGGTTTTGTTGGTTTGTTTTTGGTTTGTGTGCTTGGCTGATGGGCCACAAATCTGGCACTCGTGTGTGTGTGTGTGTGTGTGTGTGTGTGTGTGTGTGTGTGTGTGTGATACATATGTGTGTGTATGTGTGTGATACATGTGTGTGTAAGCACACGTGTGGGAGTATGCATGCGTACATGTACCTGTGGTAGCCACAGCTTGATATTAAGATGACTTCCTCAGTTGCTCTCTACTTTCTAATTCGTTTATTTGTTGAGACAGATTCTCACTGTGTAGCCGTCGCCACCCTGGAATTTGCTGTGTAGACTAAGCTGGACTTAAACCCACAAGCTTGCCTCTGTTCCCAAGTGCTGAGGTTGAAGGTATGGGACACTATGCCCAGCCTCCACTTACTTCCTAAGACACACTCTCTTCGCTGAACCTGGAACTTACATTCCAGATAGGCTGACTGAGAACTCCCGGAAGCTGCCTGGATGGATCTCCCCCCGCCCCCTGCACTGGGATATAGATGTTCCCAGCTGACCATGCCCAGATTTTTCTGTTCATGGTGAGCTGACTTTGGGTGTATGCTCAATGTCCACAGGCCTAGTACCAGGTACCTTGCTAATCTTGTTTTCTGTGATCTTGCTGTGAGTTCTGATACATAGTGACCTTTCATAGATCTTCTGAATGGGAAAACAGAAGAAATGGGCTCCTTTTTGTATTATTTAGTCAGGAACAGCAAACACATTTAAGATTAGTAGCAAAGCAGGGTGGAAGCAGATGTGCCAACAGACACCGTCATGAGAAGACTTATCTCTGACTTCATTCATATTCTCAGGCTGTAAGCAAGAAGAATTCAAGCAGATGTGCATAGTTCATTGAATAGACATGTTCTCAGTAATGTTTTGTGTCTTTTTTTTGTATACTTGCTGTGTGTGTAAGTGCCTGTGGAAGTCAGGAGAAATCTCACCATCTCCGAGGCAGGGTCTTTGTTCTCTGCCTTATGTACCAAGCTACCTGGCTCATTAGCTTCTTGGGATTCATCCCCCTGTGTCTCCCATCTCACAGGGTGAGCAACAGGATTTCAGATGCATGGTACCTGTCCAGTATGACATGCTTTCAGGATATCCAGCCCATGTACTCACATGGCAAGCATCTTACTGCTGAGCCATCTCGACAGTTCTCATGACTTTATGTGGTCCTTATTGTCTTGACTAAAGGAACTCTTTAATAGTGTTACATGTAGGTTTCTGCAAAAATATATCAGAGTAAAGAACAAACACAAAAACTTTTTCCATTAGAGAGATGTATTAGACCAGTTGTGTTATTTTTAAAATAGCCTAAAAGTGACAGAGTGGTGGCTGAGTGGTATATTAAAAAATAGCAAAGCCAGTGTATATTAAATTTTCATTCTGTACCAGGGACTGTGTAATAGGGACATTATGCCATGAAATTCTTACCATTCTAGGGGATTTAGCTGGATTTTACAGACCACTGTCCTCAGAGAAATGGGGAGTAAATATTCCTGTATTTCAGAGAAAGACAGCACAGAGCAATGGGTCCAACCTAGTCCTGTCTTGCTCCCAGGCTGGGCTTTCAGTTACTCTGGCAAAAGCCAGTGGTGACTAATTGTCTAATCATGTATCTAGCCCTTAATTGTTGCTTTCTGTTTCCTTGTGGCCAGAGATTTATTTTAATTTTTCCTGTGGTTGATGGTCCATGACATAAGATTCCACAGTCATATACTGTAAGCGCAGAATGCTTATGTGGATGGCCAAGAAAAACTTCCCCTCCAGGTTCCAATCACTTAGACATTTGCCTTTACACTCCAAGCTCATGTTTACAGTTGGAATGGAGAAGCGTTCCTAGTTATTCCTAGATGTTCATTTATTTTAAAAATGCTTTGGGTACATTTCAGGCAGCGTTTTGGACACTGGGGAGATTGATGAAGACCCTCCCCCCTCCCCCGCACCCTTTCATGCAGCTTCAGTTCCCGTTGGAAGGGACACATGAATAAATTCAATCAGGTACTTCTGGAATGGAAAGTTGGCCCAAGTTCAGGGAGAGCAGCTTCCCATGTTCCTGAGTGTATTATAAGCTGTCTCTTGAAGGTAGTTCCAGAAAGTGTTAGGGTCAGGTGACATCTGAGCAAGGACCTAAAAAAATTGAGGGAGAAGAGTTGTGTGTGGTAGCATTTCCTAGGGAGGGCTGCGAGCAGATGTAAAGGTCCTGTGAGGACTACAGGAGGGGTCCTGATGTGGCTTGATGGGCAGGCGTGGGCTGCCTAGGAATGGTAGGAGTTAGTGAAGGCACTATCATAGGCTCAGATAAAGACAAACTTTATTTGGAGTAAGACATCATGGAGCACTTTTAACAGGGGTCGTATGATGTGGGTCACTTCCCAGGAAGGTCCCTGTGGCTTTGGGGACCATAGTGTAGGGAAGCAAAGACAAGGTGGGAGGTAGCTCAAAGGGAAGTATAGAGAAACACCCCAGATGACGTGGATGTCACTGTCATTACACATCAACTGTGCCTGCTGAGAGATGGGTTGAGCTGGTGACTAGTTCAGGAACCATCCCTGAATTATACAATGTTGAAATCATTCGCAACCTTGAAAAGGATGCTTCTGCAGAGAGCAACACTGCCTTGTGGGAGCCAGGGCAGCTGCAGCAGCGCTGGCTTTTCTGGAAAGTTCTACAGAGAAATTAAATGCAATGATAACTATAAAGTTTTTTTTTGTTTGTTTTTGTTTTTGTTTTTTTTTTTTTTTTTTTTTTTTTTTGGTTGCGAGGGTTCAGAGTTTCACTGTGCAGCCCTGGGTAGCCTGCACTCACTATGTAAACCAGGCTGGTCTTGAACCCACAGAGATCCACTTGCCTCTGCCTTTTGAATGTGTCACTACACTTAGCTTTAAAAATCTTTTCATTTGTTTTTTTTAAATATATTTTTATTCTTAATTGACACACAAGAATTGTGCAAATTTTGTGGGCTAGAATGTGATATTTCTGAACCATATTTGGAAATATGGGTATGGTGTGTACCAATCATATAATAAACTTTTATTTGGTTTGAAAGACTAGATGACAGCATATTGATTTGTTGAAGGGATCTATCTAGTAGAAGAAACTTTTCCTTAAGTTTCTTAAGGAATGTGGATTGTTCACCTTTAAAATCTCTTGTCCTCAGAGCAGCTTACATATTTCAAAAGTATTTACATACTCAAAAAAAAGTAGACAATCAAGTTGGGAGGGGGCTTGTAAGAGAACAACAAAGAGTGAGACTGAATCCTTTGCTTGACATTTGTAACTCTTGTATCAAGTTTGAAGAAGAGGACTTTATAAGTTACTCTTTCTCTGAGATGAATGCTTTTCCAAATTATCACAGCCAATGAACCAAATTCTTACCCTCACCCAATGTCTGTGCTACTCTCCAAGCAGAACCATTGTTCATTGAAACAGTCAGTGAATGACTTTATGGATAGAGCATCTTAATACACATACCATTTCTTAAATGAATGTAACCTGTTCTCTGTGGGCTGAGAATAAATTCACTCACTCAAGTCAAATAGCTTTGACCATAGCAGGAAGTCTGTATCCAAAAATCATGCCTACAATTCATTTCTTGGCATAGCAGAACTGTCAACTCTCAGCTTAGCTAAGATGGAGGTAAAATCCTTTGGTGATGTGAGGGTCATTGAAGTACAGCCTTATTACAATGAAGTCCAGTGTCTAAAAATTGTTCTTATTTTGGGCTTGTACCACAGTAAGAGCCAAGATTTTAAGCTCTAATAAATACAAAACAAACAAACAAAAAGACTTTATATATTTATGTTCATTTAAGAAAATACTAGTAGTGATGTATTATTTTGAAATATACAGTTAATATGTTTGGAGTTATTTAAAATTTATATTGAGAAAAACGTATGTATTTTCAGTATTGCTGTAGACAAGCATCTAAATAAGACTATTAAATTGTTTGTTGTTTTATATCAAACAACTTTTATAATACTCCTTTTTATTGTTATAATATTTTAGAAATTTTAAAGAATATAACAAAAAAGATATTGTAGGTATTAAAGGGGGTTCTCTGGGAGGAGTTGGGGTACAAAAGGGAAACAAGAATCTGATTTAACTCTATTTACTTAAAATATGTTTTTAAATGTTAACAAATTCAGATAAATTGAAATCATGTAACTTTTCTCATCATAATGCAATAAAACTTAAAAAAAAAACCACTTGTCCTGAGATTCTGAAGTTCCACTATTTTTCTCTTTCATTAATGGCTAGTCTTCTGTTACTTCCTCCCCCAGGGATAGAGCCAAGCACAGCACGTGTGTTTAGCATTAAACTATTTCCCCAGCATCCCAGGAAGTGCAAAATATGTCACATCGCAGGAGCATGATGCACTGTGGAATCTGCTTCATTTGGACCCCAGAGTTCTTTCTGCTCTCTGAGGAATAAAAAATTTCCCTACTTTCTTACTCAGTTAAGTGCAGAATGAGTGGTTCTCTTGAATCCTTTAGTTCTGAAATTAGATCTATACCTAACTCCCCATCACCAATATGCGCACCAACATGTGGTTTCCTGAGCATGCGTTATTTGAATTGAATCCATATAGCACTGCCTGGGGATTGGTTGATTCCTGCCAGGCTGACGTCATGAACTCTTCAGCCTTAGACTTTCTTCCTCATTGGGTAGCATTGATAATAAACCTCTGAGGGAAATAATTGCTTGATTATATCTTGGAATTCTAGGACACCAGCTCACAAGAATGGCAGGAAATTCTAGCTCCCACTTCACCCATTGGAATAACCTAATTTAGAAAGCCTATGCCAAAAAACCTCAAGACTTAGCTATTGATCCCTCCTGCCCCCGCACTGAATAGAAAGAGTCAGTTTGACATAATGTTAAATTTTAAGATGGCTATGAAGTGCTTCGAAAAGCTGTTAACCAGTACATAACATTCTAGAAACTTCGCTGCCTCTTCTGTGGCACATCCTCTGTGTGGAGTCTTGCCAACCTACCTCTCTCACGGAGCTTGCCACTTCAGTTGTCACTGTAAGAGTGATGTGCTAACTCTGCATACAGTATGTAATTTTTGTCACTGAACTGAGTCCATTCTTTTCAAACTATACAAAGGAAACCCAACACCATAGTTAGTAGAGAGAGATGGCTGCCTTGGAGGACAGCAGGCAGAGTGACAAAGACCACAGAGTCAGGCCAAAAATATTGGTCATTAAATAGCATCCGCCTTTGTTTCCCACACCCAGCAAATGGTGGACCAAATGGGGGATCATTTGCCCCCATAAGTCTAGGAACAAATTTTAATATTCTATTAATTCACTATAGCTTTACGTCTCCAAGAGGACATTCAATGTTTCACATTCTTTCAAGTATTGGGATGGTTTCATAGAATCCACCATTTCTGAGCTGATGTTACACAGATGCTAATAGTCTGGCACAAAGATTTCTTACTGAAATACGAGAGGTTACATTATATCAAAATACTGTAATATGTTACCACGTATGTTTTGAGAAAAGCACTCCACATTGACCCAAATCCCTGGCTCTCACATGCATGGTTTAAAAGGGTACCTTACTAAGTGCTTGGACCATGTTTACTAAGACATATCTACACACTCCAGCATGATGAATAGTTTCATTATTAGTTTAAATAGTACAATTCCACGTGTGTACTATTAACAACTTGTAATTCTCAAAGCTTAGTGTGTGTGGGTTTTTTTTGTTTTTGGTTTGTTTGTTTTTGTTGATATAAGAGGGTTCTGTTGTTCGAGTACTGGAATAGTGTCTAGGGGCATCCAGACAATCTTACTGAACCCTGGATTGTTAGGAGATGGATGGTGGATTGACTCCTGCCTCATGTACACCAGCATCCACATCAGTGGCTCCTTCCAATTGTCCCTCTGCTCTGGGAGGTTTTTGTCCTACTGTCTCTTTCTTTCTTTCTTTCTTTCTTTCTTTCTTTCTTTCTTTCAATATTTAATTATTTATTTTTTTGCATATGAGTACACTATACCTGTCTTCAGACACCAGGAGAGGGCATCAGATCCCATTACAAATGGTTGGGAGCCACCATGTGGTTGCTGGGATCTGAACTCAGGACCCTTGGAAGAGCAGTCAGTGCTCTTACCCGCTGAGCCATCTCTCCAGCCCACCCTATTGTCTTTTGACTTGAAGAATTAGTACAGGCCTCCCAGCCTTCCCAACCTCTTTCATCTTTGACAGTTGAGTGTCCTGAGTGCCATCTTCTGTGACCATTGTTTTCTTTATCCATGTTGTATTTTTCGCCTTTGATGACCCATTTCTGTTACTGATTTTCGACAGTCATTTTTAAGGAAATTATGATGACCTAGAGATCTGAACACACATAGGAAACTACCCTATTGGTCTAGTTTATATTGTGTGCATGAGGCAATCACTAGTCACATCAGGATTGAGCCCAAAGATTATAAGTCTCGAAAAATAACCAACCACTGCCATACTGTTTTGCAAAAAAGCCAGAGATTCTTTTTTTCATTTTCACTTTATTTTGTTTTATTTTCTTTTATTGGTTTCCAAGACAGGATTTCCCTGTGTAACCTTAGCTATCTTGGAACTAGCTCTGTAGCCCAGGCTGGCCTCACAGAGATCAGCCTGCTTCTGCCTCCTGAGTGCTGGGATTAAAGACGTGTCAAATTTCATACATCATTAAATGTATTTCAGATTATTACCCTCCCCCAGCTCCTAGCCTTTCCACATTCTCTGAAAACCTCATGTCCTTTTTTTCTTATTTAAATAACCCATTGGGTCAATTAGTAGTGCTCATATATGCTCGGATGTGGGGCCATCCACTTTAGCACAAACTACCAGAGATGTCACTCCAAATTTCCCAGCAGCCACCAAGGGTCTATAGCTCTTCAGCTAAGGACGGGGCTTCATAAGCCCCTCCCTTTTCTGTGCAGCAATGCGGAACGACCAGCTTGGTCTTGTGCAGGGAACCACAGCTGTTATGAGTTCAGGAGAGCAGAAGACAGCGCTTCATTCGCTTTGGTTCTCCCCAACCTCTGGCTCTTAAACTCTTTCTGTTTCCTCTTTGCCAATATTCCATGAGCCCTGAGGGAAGGGGGCGTGATCCAGAGATCCCATTCATGGCTGAGTGCCCATAGACTTTTATTCTCTCTACTTTGCCTTCTTGTGAGTCTGTATTAAATGCCATCCATTGCACACAGACATTTTCCTGAGGAGGCCTGAGGGCTGCACTAATCCAGAAGTGGAGAGAGATCAGTTTGATACTTTGTCTGCTTTCTGGAATAGTAGTAGTAGATTTTCTCCTAGGGCCCAGGATCCCCCTAGTCATGAGTTCTTTTCCAGATCTATAGTACCAGAAATGAGTCTCTTCCTATGAAGACACTAGGTTATTCTTTAAGTAACAAGCTTTTTAGAAGCTAAGGAATGCCATGCACTAGAAAACCAAAGGCACTAGTTAGTCATAGATTTTGCTTATATTGAAAACATACAGCAGATATTTATATACCAACCACCTTAAAACTTAATCTCTCGACTTGTAATTGGAGCATTTCTGTGGAGATCTGTCTTAAAGATATATACTGAAACATCTTTTTGCTTGTTTATTTTCTGAGACAGGAGCTCAGGCAGGCCTGGACTTCACTCTATAGACCTGAAAGGTTTGTATCGGTATTTCTAAGGACTATGGAACTATAGTTATGAGTGTTTAAGGGCCGAAAGCTGCATCCTTTAAAATATGTATGCGGAAACTTTGTCCTTAGAAAGACAATCATAACGTGCTGGTTTCACATGCCAGTCTCAGGGAGATCCACCCACTCACTGGGCCTGCTAATTGGAAAAGTTAACTCATATGAAGATACTAAAAGACTCACAGACCCGTAGACCCATCTAAGTAGCATATCACTTTGAGATTTCTCTGACACAACTAAAATGGCTACAACAGAAAGACTTGAACATTTGTGGTAGAAGCCCTCTTTTCCTCAGTACAGTTCAGATAAACCTTTTCTTGAAAAACTCATAGGCCCAACAGTCCCACCAGCCCTTCATTTCCCACATTAAACCCTTTCTTTTCAACACAGGGATGCAGGCTTCCCTGTCATATGCACCTGCTTCCTCAGGGCTGTCCTTTCAGTGCAGGGATGTGTCCTGTCATGGAAAAGCCATCCTAATGTATCTCAGGAAGGAAGACCAAGTAAGAACAACTCTGAGGGTTCAGGCCTGTCCTAGCCACGCTACCCGGCCATGGTCTCTTGCCTAAGTGTTTGTATTGCCTCTGGGTTTGCTACAAACTTTAATTTGATAAACATCATCTTTCTTATTGTGGGGACACACGGGAGCTAGGCCAATGTCTACATGTCCAACCAGTGCTTGTACTCATAGTCCCAGTACCCCCTTCCCTCCCAGCTCCTCTCTTCCTCTCTCATCCTCAGGAGCTACTGATCAGAGTGAGGGTGGAGGAGTCTGATATTAGACACTGGGATCCACAGAGGGTCAAGGAAATGGCTGCATTGATGTTCACTAATGGACGTCTGCCTCACTGCTGATCCTTCAGCAACCCCTTCGCTACAACAAAGAGGCCAAATAGCTAACAGATCCTATCTAGGTACCTGGAGGCATGGCGTGCTGCTGGCTGGATGAATCCTTGTCATCGATCACTGTAATTCTCCCTTCCAATGCTACCTCCTGATGCTTCCCATTTCTCTCATATTTCCTGAATAACCTATGAATCACAACAGACTCTCCGAAGATGTTTAGAAGTATTTTATAATTGTGTCTACGTTTGTCAGCTTTGTGAGGTCAGCTGGGGCCCCTGAGCCATTGGGTCATTTGTTTTTGTGTTGGGCCACCTAAGAAGGTCCCGGCTCTGTGGATACATAGCATTTCCTGACCTCCTGGGGTATCTGGCTTCAACTTCCCTGGGATACCCCAGAGTGTACCCCCTTAAACTTTGTTTTGACCACCCAACTGCTAGTTTGAACCAAGACTGCTTCAATATCCTAGGTGGCAAAATTTAATAAGTAGATTTTTATTAATTCCTAGATAATAAAACATAAAAGTAAGTCCTAAGATGCATTTAAAAATGTGTCATATATTATTTTAGGCTCATGAGCTATGAAATAATGGCAATAATGATGTGTTTAAATCCACTAAATCATGGGGCCAGCTGAAAGCACTCCATGAAGTAGAGAAGAGGGAATAACTGTAAGTCAGACTGAAGTCTGTAAGATGACCACACAGAGACCTGGGAGGTTTGATGATGTGTTTATCTTCTGAGACAAGAACCATGGTAACTGAGTCTCTGGAGTGCACAGAGAAGATACTGGTTTATAAAGCTTGAAGGTCCAATCACTTAATAATGGGAGCCCCATTCACAGAAGGCAGTGAACAGTGCTTGTTCTTCCGTAGTCTTGGTCAATTCTACAGAATCTGGTAGGTCAGAGAACTCAGTGAATATTTGCTCTTAGGTGCTTTTAATAACAACATCCCATTCGGTTTTCTAATGAACCCTAGTGATGTAGGCAGAGTAAATGGTTCTCTCACCTCACAGAAAAAAACAATGAAGACTGAACTCTACAAAGTGCCTCTCAACCCTTCATGGACATATAAAGGGCCCAAGGCTTCTTTTGAATGCAGGTTCCATTACAGCAGGTGTAGAATGGAGTGGGAAACCAATGAGTAGCTCCCACACTCCCATCCGAGGTTGCTGCTCTGTAAGTCCAAAGACAGCCTGAATGCATCCAGTTTGCTTGGCCAAGAAGAACTACAAAGTTTCAAGGCATTGCGGAGAAGTAAATGGGCATCATATGTTTTTAAATTAGTATCTTGATGCTACACGCTAATCTTATTTAAAGTCAGCATATGGGCTAGAGAGCTGGCTCAGTGGTTAACAGAACTTACCCTTCTTGCAAAGAGCCTGAATTCCATGGTGGCTAACCACTCCTATAACTTCAGTTTTAGGGGATTCAACTGTCCTGCTCAGCCCTTTGCAGGCTATTACAGATCTGTAGAGTTCGTAAACTCACACTATCATACACACACACACACACACACACACACACACACACACACACACGCACGCACACACACACATGCACACAAATTATAAATCAAGAAAAGAAAAATAGTGCAGACCCTTGTAATAGAATTTGTCATTCTCTTTATGATGGCCCTTCAATGTACGGTCAGCCCTCCCAGCTTACAGGGCAGAGATGTAGGGCTATAGAGGATCACTTGTAGCTGGTCCTAGAACCCATGCATGTCTTGTTCAGGATAAAGGCCCTTTCCTTACTGCTCTTTGTCTTTTAATGGATGGTGTAGCACTGAACTGGAGTGGCTTTTGCTTTTGTGAAATGGATACTTAATCTAAGAAGCAGCTGAATTTTCTAGTAACTGTCTCAATAATAGAACAGGCTCCCCTGACAGAATGTCTCTTGAAGGAGATGGGTAATTGGGCTGCTCAGTGGTTTTCAAACTGTGTTTTTATGGAATTGTCATGGAGACCATGTCAGATGGGAAGAACAGACCTGGAGATCAAGTTCTGGACTCTTCTCTGTCTCATTCGCATGCATGTAGCTTATGAAGAGATACAGTTTTCTTATGTGGTATGTATGTTGAAAGCCTGTAGGCTAGATGGGCTTGAGACTCTGGTCTCAAGCTAAAAGTGAGTGATTTGGGCAAGCTGCTGAGCACTAGAGTTTGAATTAGATCTGGACCAGCTGCTCTTTCATTCCATTCTGTCTGGAAGCCTAGAGTTAGTATTCTCTTCTCTCAGCGGTCCACTGACAGGTCTCTTCTCAGGCTGGGTGGTTCAGGGAGGGAAGAGAACTGGGGGATTTTGACACAAAGCTAAACTAGCCATGGAGACTTGTACAACCACTTTTTTTTTTATCCATCAACTGCTTATTCTGCCTCTCCACTTGGATGCTGTTCCTTGCACTGAGAATAGTATGGTAAACAAGACTAGACATGGCATTACTCTCACCAGAATTCCATGCAAATGAGTAGTACCTAGACTAACAAGTAGATACATATAAAGGATGATTTCTACTAGGAAGGACCATCCCAGTGGCTCATACAGTCAAAACCTGTGATCATGACAGGTGAGCTCAGGACCACTTTAGATAGGGCAGAGGTCTTAGTTAGGGTTTCTATTGCTGTGAACAGACACCATGACTATGGTAACCTTTATAAAGGAAAACATTTAATTTGGGGCTGTCTAACAGTTTCAGAGGTTTAGTCCATTATCATCATGGTGGGAAGCATGGCAACATGCAGACAGACATGGTGCTGGAGAAGGAGCTGAGAGTTCTACATTTTGATCCACGGGGCAGAAGAAGTGAATGCCATGCTAGGCCTAGCTTGAGCATCTAAGACCTCAAAGCCTGCCCCTACAGTGACACACTTCCTCCAATAAGGCCACACATACTTCCTCCAAAAAAGCCACACCTAATAGTGCCACTCCCTATTGGCCAAGCATTTGAACACATAAGTCTATGAGGGTTCTTCCTATTCAAACCACCACAGCAATTAACTCCCTTTGACTTTTGGACTGAGACTTGAAGGAAGAACATTCATGTGGTGACCCAGGGGAGAAAACAAGAAAAACTTCTGAGGACTGAGGTGGCACTAGACCCACACACTCAGCCTAGGCACCACGTTCGCAGTTTGGAGACTAGAATGTACCAAAGCAGATAAAATAAGTCTGTATGGAGTAAGAGGCCAACTTTTCAGTGCCAGGGTGTCCACATTGGCTTTGCTTAGAGAATCATTTGCCAGGAGGATAAGATGAGACAGTGGGAGTGGGAATCTTGGAGATGAGAGTGAATCTTGGGGAGTAGATGTTTGTGAGCAGTCATTTATTTTTCCACCCTCTAACAGCAGGCAAATCCCCCATAAACAGATAGAAACGAAGCAAAAATATCCCCTCCCGTCTTCTCCCTCCCCGTGTGTGTGTGTGTGTGTGTGTGTGTGTGTGTGTGTGTGTGTATTCCTTGATACAGACTCAGTGGGGATGAGCAGAAACGCTGAGATTTCACCTTTGCAGGTTTGCTCCTGTGTGCGCTCATGTGGAATGCTCAGAAAGAATGCCCCATACATAGCTGCCCAGTATTGCAGCCTCGCCTTCCCCTTGGATTTCACAGCATGCTCAGGCACTGTGGAAATCTCACAAGAAGTAAAGATGAGGAGCTCTGTGGATTTTAGAGAACAGAAGGTCTGATGGCAACTATCCACTTTACAGACAAAGAAATGAGATTCCAAGAGATCAACCTTAACATAAAGTCCTTTGGTGTATGCAAGTATCTAAAAACCTGGCTCTCCTGATTCCCAGTGAAGGGGAAGTCCTTGGTGCACTACAGTCTCTTTCATTCACATATGCACTCAAGAGTGTGTGTACATGTGTGTGTGTGTGTGTGTGTGTGTGTGTGTGTGTGCATGCACGCACACGCCTAACCAACATGGATTGTGAAATGCTCCACTGTGAGGCCTGTAGGTGTAGCATCATGCATGATATGAACTCATCTTATCCATTGGCACACTCATCTGCCCAGTCATTGTTTGCACATATTTAATACTCTAATGACAGAAGGTTCCCAAGATGCTTCCCAACCCCCCCAACCCCACCCCAGTGTCTGACCCCAAGTCTTTTCTCATCAGGCATTTGGACAGCAGACAGAATTCCTAATGGTGAGAGAGAACCTTTTGGACTGACTTACCTCCTTCTGGCAGAAACACCACCCATCAAACCAGAGGGGAGTAAGAAATCACAAGAGTTTAGTCATCTAAACTCAGAGAGGCCAACGTCTGAGTAAAGACAGACTCAGCTTATTATTGTAACTTCTCGGAAACCACCCGACAAGATCAAGATGGTGAACCCCTTAAGGGCTGGGAATAAAGGGCCCCTTTTAGCTAAGACTCCACCCTTTTGGGGAGACCCTTGTATCTCACATGCAGAAAGTATGTGAAGCTGGAACATGCTGTTTTCTGGGATGGCAGCATCCCAGCGGGTCCCATCTGAAGCTCAGCTATGGGAGGGGTGGTATTGCCTTGGCTGGAAATTAAACAGTGACTGTGCAGGCTTGAGGGAATTCTACTAGGGATGAGGTCACCCCGTTGTGCTAGGCTCTCTTCACACAGCATGCTATCTGTCACTGAGGGTTGGGGAAGAAAACTGTCAACATGCCAGTGAGTCTTTACCTCTATGCTCCTCCCAGACACAGACAATTTTACTTCACGTTCTCTACAACAGAGGTGTGAAAGGCCACCCAGTTCTGCACAGTGACCCGTGTGGTCTGAGTAACAAAAGGCCCACCTTCCCTGTCTGCTCACTCATTTACTTGCTTACTTCACCTAAAGGTTTATTTAGTGACAACATTCTAGTACTTGGGGTTGATGGACAAATCAGGAGAAAGGCCACTGGCTTCATGGGACTTACATTCTAGCTGGGTTCTGGAAAGGTCTCAGGCGTTGCTGTGATTCTCTAAGCAGCAGAAAGCCTTTCATTGGCATTAGGTGTCTTACGTCTGTTTATTTCATCTGTGTGTATGGGTGGGTGCGCACCTGCCATGCACGGCACATGCAGAGGTGAAAGGACAACCCCAAGGAAGACATTGTTCTCCAGCCCTGTACGAGTGCACAGATCGACTGGCTTGGATCTCACCTTTTCCTGCTGAGCCATCTTGGCAACCCATTTGCTGACTTGTTTTACTGGATACTAAGTATCTATCAGACTTCGCTTTCAGCTGGGCCATGGTGGCTCACCTCTTTAATCCCAGCACTTGGGAAGCAGAGGCAGGCAGATCTGAGTTGGAAGCCAGCCTGGCCTATATAGTGAGTTCCAGGACAGCCAGGGCTATGTAGAGAGACCCTGTCTCAAAACAGACACACACCACCACCACCACCACCACCACCACCACCACCACCACCACCACCACACAAAACTGCAAAAGAACAACAATGAAAAAGAATGCAGCTTTTGTTTCACTTAGTCCATGGTTTCTAAATGCCCTCTCTAAAGCATGTTGGAATTTGGTTGCCAATGTGATGACATTGAGAGGTGGGACATGTGAGTGGTAGTCGGGACAGATGCTGTCCCCCAATTCCCCCATGAAGAATTGTAGAAGTGAGTTGGTTAGGAAGGTGTATTGATTCTGTGTACTGTTCCACCATGTGATGCTTTCTACTGTGTTATGATGGAACAAGAGGGAGTCCTTGATCTTGGACATCTCAGCTTCTAGAGCTGTGCCCTGAAGGGGTCTCTATTCTTATGACTTCCCCAGTCTCTTGTATTGTGTTCCAGCAACAGAAAGACTAAGATATACTGTATCCACCGGTACTGAGAAACACAGTGTGACTTTCCAGGTTATTTTCTTCTTCCAGTTCTATAGCTATGGAAGAGCTTCCCCTAGCTTTTTAATGCCAAAATGAGGGAGGCTCCCTCATTTATATCAAGATGCTTCAAAACTACCTAGTTTCCCCACAAACAACCAAACATCTACTTCTGATACCTTGTTACCAATTTCAGCTTCCTCACTCTCCTTGTCCCAGTTCCACTTGAAACCTTGTCTTCCAGTCCTCTCGTCTCAGGCTGCTCATTTGCTGGCGTCTTTGATCCCGTCCCTGAGTCTTTGTTCTCACTGCCACAACAGTTCCTCTCCAGTTCCTCTTTGGACTGTACATTTGCCTCCCAGGAAACCTCCCCGACTTCAGGTGTCCCCCTCCCAGTTCATCCTGCATGTGGGCACCAGACCATTGTCCCCTGAGCATCTTTGATCCTGCTTTTCTGAAAAAATTGGCCTGGTTTCAGAGATACTGCTGGTGAAGACTCCTCTTCACCAGTCCCACACTGTTCTCCACTTTCTTCAGCACATCCGTTATGTTCTTTCTCATGCAGGGTCGATGTCCTTCAAATGCATAACATTAATTTCATTTCTGCTCATGCCTTTCCTCCTAGCCTGGATAGCATCTTTCCTCTTCTAACCCAAATGGTTCACACACTTAGGTGAAGTAGATTTCAACCACTGCCTCCTCCCTGAGCCTTCACTGTCCATCGAGCTTCTGTGAGTTTTCCCAGGCCTCTGTACTACACTGCACAGTTCTGTACACCGTGCTGTACTCTGTCCATTTGTACTCAAGCCTTTAGGTTTTTCATAAGCTGTATTCTGGTAGTACTATGATTTCCATGTGATTTGTTTCTGCCAGAACTCAGGTTGGGGCTTGGTTCTCCAGTGTCGTGATATCCAGGTGGCAAAGCCTTCAAGAGACATGAGTAGACTCTTAAGGGGAATCCTTTCGTTATGGGGTAATGTTATTCTCTTGGGAAGTCCAACAGGATAGGGCTGTCCTAAGTAAAACTGGCTCTTTTCTCTCCTTACAATTGTACGTGTAGTCTGGCTTACACAGAAAGAATGGTTCGCACACTCGTGTGAAGTAGATTTCAATCGCTGATGCTGCACTCTTGCCCCTTATCTATGAACTTCTTTACAAGTACCCGGAGTTTGGATACTTTGTTATAGAAACACAAACTGGCTAAGACTCTAAGGCACAGCCAAGTATCCCCATCAAATACAGTGCTGCTGCTCTTGAGAATCCATATTTGTGTACATGGCACACATTTGTGTACCATGTAATTTATATTCACTTGAAAATGTTAATTAAATCAGTTAATCCCAGTACTCAGGATGCAGAGGAAGGTGGCTCCCTGGATGTTTGAGGCCACTTTGGTCTACAACTTGATTTCCAAGCTAGCCATGGTTACACAGTGAGACGATGTGTGTGTGTGTGTGTGTGTGTGTGTGTGTGTGTGTGTGTGTGTGTGTGAGAGAGAGAGAGAGAGAGAGAGAGAGAGAGAGAGAGGAGTAAAAGAAAAAAGTTGACTCTTAGTCATCTTTTCTCTTAATCTCCTACTAATCTACTCTTTTCAGAAAAAAAAGCAACTACTGTCTTGGAGAATCCAGGCATCTTCTGAGAAGGTGCTTTCATATCAGAGCGCAGACTTCACACACATGTGCGTAGGAGAAGAGTCATATTATGACTGTAAACATGAGAAGAGATTTGCCTCGAAGAAATGCAATATGACTCTAATCTTTTGGCAATATATTTAGCTTCAAACTCAGTGAGCTGAAAACTCTGTTTCTCAGTGAATATAAATTGACTGTCATGAATCTGAGCACTGAGTGAGTATGTATTTATTTCTGTCTTCATTTGTGCGTACTATGTATTGTATAACATTACCTCATATGCTGTAATCATCACGTGTCACATATGAGATACAGAAACCATACCACAAGTGTCCCACTAGGTATCAAAGCCATCCAAGTCTAATGAAATTATTGTACAGAATGTGCAAACTTCGGAAATAAGAAATGAAATCCAAATATTTGAATGTCTTCTATAAAATCACAGCACTGTTATTTATTAATTTTCTATGATTTTAGTTTAGATAGTTTTTATTCCTCTTATTTTTAAATATCACTTCAGAACAAATTAATGAATGATCTGCATGGCAGTCCTCTCACTGAACTAACTCATGAGATGTGAATCATGGCGTAGGAGCTGGTCATCATTTTACTTCACGGTTCTCCAAAGTCGAAAGGCTCCTCCATTCAGTGCAAGCTTGTTTTCACTCGAAATCCATGTGTGGTAGAAAAACCTGTCCCCGGCCCCCGGCATCCCTCAAACTGTTTCTCTTTGCCTATCTAGGGCACTCGAAGACATCTGGTTATTTGAGATTTGCATGACCTTGAAGATCCTCAGACCCAGAACTTGGTAGGTTGGTCACAGAAGGAGAGTGTATAGTGTGGCTTGGTCACTGCTGCCTTCTCAGGCGAGGGTGGTTTATCTACAGAGGTTAGACAAGAGAACACGAGCTCTGCCCCATGCCTTTTTTTGTGTGCAAGCCTTTTATCCTCCAGGGCCCAAGCCCTATAACACATCTCTTTACCACATGTCCACACCCCTCTCTGACACATGCATTATGAATTCTCCATCTTCCCTGTACACCTCAGAGTCAGGAATAAGCAAAAGAGGCACAAGAGGTGAATTAAGATACTTGTGTCCAGAATAGTTCTGTGCTGCTTGTCTGCCAGGGAAGAAACAGAGGGCAGAGGCCTCTCAGAACTTGTCACACTCAAACCAAAACCAATAGGGACAAGAAGCCAGCCATTCTTCTTAGAGGCCCTCTCCCCTTCTGTCACTAAAGCAAGGCTTCCGGCTTCCTGACACACATACCTCTGCTAAGGACATAAACCATGCATTTGACAGCCTGAAACAAAAACATTTCCTGGGATAGTTGCTGTCATGGAGGAGGTAGTGGTCAGTGCAGGGTTCTCTGGCCCTCTTAGCAGCTGTTCTCTCCAGAGTCATCTTGTCCCATCCTGCTAGAAAAATCCACAGCCTCAGGGTGGCTAGGCCCTGAGCCTTCCCAGACGACCAAAGGGAAGGAAAACTGGGGAGACGTTGCCAGCTTGAGCTGTAATTTTTGCCCTTTAATGACAAGTTCTTGTAATATGAACTCATTTCCCCCAGAAAAGGTTATGTTTCTGCCTCCCAGGGTTTACAAATAACTCTTGACACATTTTTGAAGCATCTGTCATTGAACAATGCTTTCTTCTTGTTTTCATCATGAAGTTAAAATTTGTAGAAATGTGACATACGAAATACTTTTCTGTGGTTTCAAGACAATATTGAGGTAGCAGCCATAATGGGCATGGGTGGACAGTTGTTATTGGTTCTTATTGAACTTGGAATTTCCCATATTGGACACATTATCTTTCTGGAATGTCCTGTCAGATACTAAATTCCCATGGTTTTGTTCTAACTAACTTTATCATCTCTCTTTTGAACTAAACTGAAAAGTGAGTTATTTTATCTGATAAGCCATATAGAAAAAAAAAACCAGGAATATTACTTAGCAACTGTAATAGTCAAAAGACTGTTCTAGAATGAAAGAAACTCGGCTATGGATTTCACAGGCATGACTTCTAATTGATCATTACTTTTCTGTTAGTTTATTTCCAGTGCATCGAGTCTGTAGAAGAGTCATTTAGACCAGTGTTTTTCATCCTTCCTGATGCTGGGACCCTTTAATATAGCTCCTCATGTTGTAGTGACCCCCTCAACCAAAAATTATTTCGTTGCTATTTCATAACTCTAATTTTGCTACTGTTATGAATCATAATGTAATTTTTGGATAAGCAGGATATCTGATATACGATGCCTGAAGGGGTTGTGATCCACAGGTTGAGAACTGCTGATTTAGATCTTAATGAGGAAACCTGAGACCCAGTATCGTCCTCTCATTACAATGACAGTATTTGACTCGTATCTTGTCCTTCCCATTGTCTACACACGTATGGTCATTGTTCTTGAATATATATCCACGGTGTGTTCGTCACTTTATCTAGAGGTTGAGGGAGGAAAGATATGTTCTGCTCCTGGCTTCTGGTTTTAGTCCATCATGGTGGGGAGGGTGTGGTGGGCAGAGCTGCTCAGGGATGCAGCCAGGAAGCAGAGAGGCAGAGATCCCTTGTGATCTGGGGCTTCTTTTTGTCCCTAACTTCATGTGGGTCCCCAGCCTAGGAGATGGTACTGCCTGCATTCAGGGCAGCTTTTCTTCTTTAGTTAATCTTCTCAGGAAAGTTTCTTGAAGTTAGGTCCGCCTAGAATGTGCTTCCTAAATCCCCTAAGCCATTTCCTAATCCAGTTGCATTGACAGTCAAGATCAAACTTCCCTTACAACATGTTTCTCATTGCTTTGTTGGCTTTTTTCCCCTTACCATTACATTATGAACATTCCCCACATAATCAATAGTTCTCTAGGATACAACTAAAAATAGCATACATGTCTATCACATAAATTTTACTGTTGCCTTTTTATTAGTCAGTAAGGCTACTAATATTTCAATATTTGAAACACTACTACTGTGAATATCTTTACATAAAAATCTATGATTTTGATAGTTTTCTAAGGGTTGGTTTCTGCAATTAAAATGAACATTTTAGGAAGTTTTGACTGTGCATAACTTAAAGAATCCAGAAGGGTGTCAGACGAGTACAGTGACAACGTTGTGACCAGTACTCAGCTCAGGGTGGGCGAGTCGGTGGCTAAGTAGCTCCTCCTTCACTGTGCCCCGCTAGGCTATCTTGAGAAGATATTTAGTGACTGCTCCTTCCATTTGTAACTTATCCTTTTCATCCTCGGGCACTGCCCCCTACCTACTGGGGCATTCTATTATGCTTCCCTCTGCAGTGCATCCTGGGATGCCTAGTCACTACTCTACCATTCCTACCTCTCTAGATTGGCCACAGTTGGCTTGCACTCTAGCTCAGCTACATCCTCAGTGGATGTGCCTGCTTCTGTCTTGGACCATCTATCTTGAGATAAAGGTATATTACTCTTGATTATGCTTTTAACACCATTTCCCATAATGATTAACAACAGATTTATCTTTTCCAGTTTTTTTTTTACTGAATTTATATTCTTTTTCAAAGAATTACAAAAGGTGTTCAATCTGTTTCAGAGAGATTATTCTCAGTGACATACTAACACATTTCTTTCTCCTTTCTCTCTTCCCCTTCTCCATTCCCTTCCTCTTCCATATATATGTATGTATATATATATATATATATATATATATATATATGTGTGTGTGTGTGTGTGTGTGTGTGTGTATGTGTATGTGTAAGTATATGATGTATATGTATATGTTTATGTCAGATATAGAAATAGGCACATGTCTCTAAATCTATCTGTGCCTATCTTGTGGGCATAGAGATAAGATATGTTGTTGATGTGAGCCACTAAATATTTTAAATTGGAAGTGTATTTTGGATTTATATAGTTGAAGGATAGTTCTGTCTAAGGAAAAGATGTTAAGTGGCTTAATAAACTTCTTTTAGGTATTATTTGTGAAGTCTTTGACATTTCTTGATATAATGTAAATTTATGGTTGAGAAAACAAGAAAAAGCCCTGTCTACTATCTTTGCTCTCCTCACTTCTCTTTGCATTCAGAAGTGGGTTCTCATGTTGATACTTTATATTCCTGACTTAATTTTTTAAATTTAACAATTGATTTATATGTATGAGTATTTTGACTGCATGTATGTCTGTGCATCATGTGAACATGGTACCCTCAGAGGCTGTCAGATCCCATGGAACTGGAGTTACAGATAGTTGTGAGTCACCTTGTGGATGCTGGGAATTGAACCTCTGGGAGAGTAGCCTGTGTTCTTAATCACTGAGCCATCTCTCCAGCCCCTGAATTAGTTTTAAAGTTATTTCACTGCCCACTCTGAATGATAGGAACTTCTGGAGCTGATATTGATCATTGTCTGGTTGATGTATGTTTGAAATATGGAAGGCATGGTAACCTACAATGCTGAGGGACTTCCGGGAGGGGAATATTCATTCGCTCAGGTCTGAGACTGTGATGATGGGGACTGAATGGGACTGCAGTGGGGTGGGGGACTGATGGCTTCCTTGAATACCTTGTGCAGCTATATGATGGTCATTGTCATGTTTCCATGAGATGTGAAGCTGATATCTCATAGGTTTCTCTCCAGCCCACAGGTCAAATCCTGCAGAGAGTCCCTCTTTTCCCAAAGCTGCTCCTGCTACTTACTTGAGCTGGGTTCATACGAGTCAGAATCCTTAAGGTCACACAATACTACTATGTTTGTTTACAGGCTCCATCTACCCTAGGAATGGTTGTAGATATGAGCAATCTCATCATCTCAAACTAGGACAAAGTGGCTTATAGACAAGTAATTTATGTAAAATTAAAAAGAGAGAGCCCTATAACCCTCTCTTATTGGTAAGAGTTCATCACTTTGATAATGGCACTTTAAACAATAAAGCAATACAAAACTTTCTAAAAACTTAAGCTAGGAGCTGGGGAGATGGCTCAGCTAGTAAGAACACATGTTACTCTCGCAGAGGTCTTGGGTTCAATTCCCAGCACCCATTTGGTGGCTCATAACTATCTGTAATTGTAGTTCCACAGGAGCCAATGTACTCTTCTGACCTCCGAGGACACCAGGCATGTACATAGTGCACAGACATACATGCAGGCAAAAGACATAAAATAATAAAATAAATACATCTTTTTAAAAATGCAAAGCTTAAGTAAGCTTCCAGGGAAGTGCTCAAATGTACACTCAGTGTGCTCGGCCTCCACCCACCCCTCGTCTCCCAGCCAGTCCTATTTGTGATGTTTTGTCAAGAATACCCAGGGTTGGGGATTTAGCTCAGTGGTAGAGCACTTACCTAGGAAGTGCAAGGCCCTAGGTTTGGTCTTCAGCTCTGGAAAAAAAAAAAGGAATACCCTGGTCAAAATCTGGTCTTACCCTTGCACCAGAAAAGCATTTATGGGGCTGGAGAGATGGCTCAGAGGTTAGGAGCACTGGCTACTCTTTCAGATGACCCAGGTTCAATTCCCAGCACCCACATGGAAGCATACAAATGTTTGAAATCCCAGTTTCTGATACCCTGTCCTGCCCTCTTTGTGTACAGGGACACACATGGCACACAGGCATTCATGTAGGTCAAACACTCGTGCACACAGAATAAATAAATCCTTTTAAAAAGCATTCATAAATGTTGAAAACTATTACAAAAAATAAACTTCAAATTGTAAAATTTGGAGTCTTTGAAAGCTAAGCAGGAGGATTGGAGAACCAGAGTCTTGACCTTCAACTTCCAGCCCCAAGTGCTTATGGGAACTGCAGCTCTGGAATCCTAGTCTGCACGCCTCACAGCTCTGCTCAGGGCTCCCCTGCTCAGCCAGTGAGGCTCCTTCCATATACAGTGATCTTACGCTGGCTTTTGTCTGGATTCCCCTCTAGAGTTGTGGGGTTAGTCACCTTTTCGTGTGCCATTTGCACAGGCTCTTCTGTGAAATAGAAATAGTTTGTACATTTAAAGAATTCGATTCTTTTAGGTGATTTCAAGATTCTTGAGTCCCAGCTGTTCTTCCTCAGATTTATTTAAAGGAAGAATCTTTGTTTAGGCCAAGGGAGGCCAAGAATCACTCACTATGAAGACCATGTTGGCCTTGAACTCATGACAATGTTCTTAACTCTACTATTTGAGGGCTAAGTGCCAGGATTACAGACTACAGCATCTGGTGCAGGAATTCTTGCTTCACTAATTCTTATTGTTTCCAAGTAGGCATGGAGGTCAGCTTACTGCTGGAGCCTTCGATGTCACTCTGGTATGAGAGACAGAACCCTTATCCACTTCATTGGATAGGTCAGGGTCCAGGTTAGCCCTGAAGACACCCTAACCAAAGCCCTCCGTCTGTGTCTGAAGGCTGGGGAAAGGAATCTGTTTGTCCACTGGCAGTTGGAGAGAGTAATGTTAGAGGAATAGATACTTGTCTCATTGCTGTGAGAAGCAACTTTAGAGAGGAAAGGTCTGCTTGGCTCACAGTTCTAGGGGCTCAGTCCTCCATGGCAACACGTGTGACAGGAACCAGAAGCAGCTGGCCAGATTGCCTGCATACTCAGGAGCAGAGAGTGATAATTGCTGCTGCTGCTCTGTGGGCTCTCTCTTTTTTATGCAGTCCGGTGCCCCAGTCCATGAGTAATCCCTCATTAAAGGATTCTTTCTTTCTTTTTTTTTTTTT
>JADRCD010120384.1:0-27978 GCA_019843815.1 Montemys delectorum
TAAACAGGCTGAGAAAGAAATTAGGGAAACAACACCCTTCACAATAGCTACAAATAATATAAAATACCTTGGTGTAACTCTAACTAAGCAAGTAAAAGGTCTGTTTGACAAGAACTTCAAGTCTCTGAAGAAGGAAATTGAAGAAGATCTCAGAAGATGGAAAGATCTCCCATGCTCATGGATTGGCAGGATTAATATAGTAAAAATGGCCATCTTACTGAAGGCAATCTACAGATTCAATGCAATCCCCATCAAAATTCCAATTCTTCACAGACTTAGAAAGAGCAATTTGCAAATTCATCTGGAATAGCAAAAGACCCAGGATAGCCAAAACTATTCTCAACAATAAAGGAACCTCTGGTGGAATCACAGCCCTGGACCTTAAGCTGTACTACAGAGCAATTGTGATAAAAACTGCATGGTATTGGTACAGTGACAGGCAGGTAGATCAATGGAACAGAACTGAAGACCATGCACCTATAGTCACTTGATCTTTGACAAAGGAGCTAAAATCATACAGTGGAAAAAAGACAGCATTTTCAACAGATGGTGCTGGCTCAACTGGCGGTCAACATGTAGAAAAATGCAAATCGACCCATTCCTATCTCCTTGTACAAAGCTCAAGTCCAAGTGGATCAGGGACCTCCACATCAAACCAGATACATTGAAACTAATAGAAAAGAAAGTGGGGAAGAACCTGGAGCAAATAGGCACAGGGGAAAATTTCCTGAAGAAATTGACCTAAACAATGTCCAACAGCTATGACAATGTTTAATCACTAGGGAAATGGAAATCATAACTGCAAGCAAATTTTGCCTCCTTCTTGTAAAGTGCTTATATAAAAATCCTGAAGATAACAAGGGCAGGGCTGCAGAGAAGACTCAGGGAAAAATATTTGCTGGGCAAGCCTGACTCACAGAATTTAAAACCTCTGAATCCCAGGAATCTGTTATTACCACTTTTAATTTCTTTAAAGACATGTTATATTTACCTATTCTCCCTACACATTTCTATCCCAATCTTTGTTTTGTCTTCATCTAGTTTAGAGACAAGTTTTCACTGTGTAGCACTAGCTACCCAGGAATTTGCTCTGTAGATTAGACTGACCTTGATCTCAGAGATCCACCTGCCTGTTTTTCCAGTACTGGGTAAAAGGTATGCACCACCACTCTCACCATTCTTTATGGTAATCGAGACTTTTTCTTTCTTGGAAATGTGTTTTTGCATTGCTGAACCTGTCAACCAGTCATCCTAATACTTGATGACCTGGTTGTAGGGAAATTGAAGACCACTCTATGCAAAGTAAAACGGTAGCTGGCGGGGAAATGCAAATCTGACTTAATTGATCACAGTTCTTATTCCCCTGGAGTTAACAGTCCATGAGGAGAGAAAATAACAGCACATATTCTGCAATGTCTGAGTAAGATGCTGAGAAAACAAGAGCCAGAATGTATACACTTTAGAGAAACTTTCTAATTTATAATTCTGTAAATTTTACAGAACCGCATGTATCTACAGCAATAAAACTCACTGAGCTATCCTCATTAAGAATTTACTAGATCTGTTATCAATCCATGTATTGCAATTACTGTTAGTTATTGCTTCCCATGTGTACAGTGCTACATCAGGAAACACTGAAATACACAATTTATGATACCTAAAATAAAATGTTAGCAACTTAATTCCTTAGAGAAAAGCTTATAGACTTTTAATTGGGGATTCCTAGAGAATTTACACTTACTTTTATAGAAATACATGTTCACCTTCATCCATACTTCTTACTTATTTTACTGAAATTTGAGTTTTTAATACAATATACTCTGATTAGAATTTTCTCTCCCCCAAATCCTCCCAGATCTTCTCCCATTCACTCAAACCTACAAATGTTGTTGCTCTTTCTTATTGGAAAACAAACAGGAAACTCAAGCAAAAGGCCTCCTCTACTGAAGGCTGTACCAGTACCCAGAACCTCATGTAAGACCCTACCCATAGCCCACCAACACTACTTCAAGCCTTCCCAGCTTCCTCCAGCAGCAACCCCTCTCCTTGTCTCCATATCCAGGTTCACAATTCTTACAAATGCCCCCTGCCTCACCAGAGGCCATACTGGTACCTGAAACCTCAGAGGACACCTAGAATACCATAGACCACAGCAGTACACAGAACCCCTGAACACCAGAAGCAACTCTGGCACCCAGAAACCCAGAGATCACACAGGTCACCAAAAACCCAGCAGAGACACCCTATGGGACCTGAGGATTCAACGGTTAACAAAACCACAGGCTAGTCAGGCTAGAAGACAAGAGAGAAAATAGAAACCAAGAGCAAAAATCATCCATTTTAAAAAAAAGATATACTCAGAAATCAGCACGAAAACCTATAATTATGCCAAATCAGATGTCTAGAGGCCAGCATAAGACTATCATCAACAGCAGCCAGAGCGGTATGGCAAAAAGAGAGCCCAGTTGTCCTAACATAGCAAGCCCTAAATACGCCAACACAGCTGAAACTCAACAACATGACCTTGAAACTAATTTTATAAACACGATAGAGCTCTTTAAACAGGAAATGAATTAATCTCTTAAGGAAATCCAGAAACACACAAGCGAACAATGGGAGAGAATGAGTAAATCCCTTAAGGAAAGCCAAGAAAGTGAAGAAAGGAGAAACAAACAAACAAGTGAAGGAAATATATAAAATTGTACAAGATCTTAAAATGGAAATAGAAGTAGTAAAGGAAACACAAACTGACAGAATCCTGGCGACGGAAAATCTGAGTAAGCAAACAGGAACTACAGACACAAGCATCACCAATAGAGTACAAGCAAGAAAAGAGAGACACTCAGGCACAGAAGATATGATAGAAGAAATTAATATATTGGTCAAAGAAAATGCTATCCTAAAAAGTCCCTAACACAAAACAACATGAAATCTGGGACAGTCTGAGAAGGCCAAACCTGGGAGTAATAGAATAGAAGGGGATGATTCCCAGCTCAAAGACCAAGAAAAAATTTAAACAAAATCATACAAGAAAATTTTTTTAATCTTAAGAAAGACATTCCTATAAACATGCAAGAAACTTACAGAACACCAAATAGATTAGACCAAAAAGATTTTCCACCATATAAAATTTTTCCACAGTGTAGCCACAGGCACCCAGAAAAATTTCAATCACCATAGATATTCAATGACAAGGTTGAATTTAAACAGCATATAAACAAAAATACAGCCCTACAGAAGGTACTAAAAGAAAAACTCCATCCCACAAAAGCTAACTAGACCCATGAAAACAAAAAATAATCTCACACTAGAAAAACCAAAAGGAAATGCAAGGGTGCACATAATGTTTCTCAATGGAAATTCTAAAAGACAGAAGGTTTTAGACAGATATCTTGTATACTCTAACAGTTCACATATGCCAGCCAAGACTATGATAGCCAGCAAAACTCTCAGTCACTGTAGATAACAAATCTAATCCTATAGAAGGTACTAGTAGGAAAACTCTAACACAAGGAGGTTAAATACACTCATGAAACTCAAAAAATTAATAATCTCACCATACCTCAACATCAAAGATGGATATTACCTCAGGGTTGCAAAATAAATTTTCAGAGAAAATGGACAAAAAGAAAAGAAAACAAAAGAAAAAAACAAGCTGGTATAGCTATTCTAATATGTAAAAAATAGACTTCCAACCAAATGTAATAAAAAGAGATAAGGAAGGACACTTTATATTGATCAACAGAAAATTCTGACAAGGTGACCACAATTTTGAACATTTAGGCATCCATATTTGTAATAGAAACATTATCAAAACTTAAATATGGCATTGGACTCCATATATTAGTAATGGTAAACTTCAATACTTCACTCTCACCAATGGATAGATCATACAGACAAAAAGTAAACACAGAAGTAATAGAGCTAGCAGATATTATGAGTCAAATGGACATACCACATGCCTACAGAATAGTTCACCCAGACAGAAAAGTCTATACATTCAGCTTAGCTTCTGTTTCTCCAAAATTGACCACATATTTAGTCACAAAGCAAATCTCAACAAATAAAAGAAAATTGAAATAGCCCCCTGTGTCATAGCAGACAACCACAGATTTCACAACAGTAAGCCTACGAAGTCGTGGAAGATGAACAGCTCTCTACTGAAGAACGATTGGATCAAGGTAGAAATAAAGAAATTAGGGCAGTGGTGGCATACGCCTTTAATCCCAGCCCTTGGGAGCCAGAGGCAGGCAGATTTCTGAGTTCAAGGACAGCCTGGTCTACACAGTAAGTTCCTGGACAGACAAGGCTATACAGAGAAACTCTGTCTCGAAATAAAAAACAAAACAACAAAAAACAAACAAACAAAAATCAAAACAAACAAACAAACAAACAAAAAAAGAAATTAAAGGCTTCCCAGAATTCAATGAAAATGAATGCATATAATACCCAGACCTATGGGGCATAATGAAAGCAGGGCTAAGAGGAAGATCATAGCACTAATTGACTTCATAAAGAGAGATCCCATAAAGAGATCTTCATAGAGAAATTTTATGCTAGCAACTTAATAGCACACCTAAGAGCTCAAAAACCAAAAAAAGCAAACACATCTAAGAAGAGTAGAGGGTAAGAAAAATCAAATGGGGGACTGAAATAAAAAAAAACGGAAACTAAGAGAACAATACAAACAATCAATATTTGAGAAAATGAACAAGAGAGACTAATCCTTATTGAAACTAAATAAAGTTAAAGAGAGAATATTCAAATTAACAAAATCAAAAACAAAAAATTGGACATAACAACAGACCCTGAGGAAATCTGAAGAATCTTTAGATCATATTTTCAAAAACCTTTATGCCACAAAATTGTAAAACCTAAAAGGAATGAATATTATTGATAGATACCACTTAACAAAGGTAAAACAAGCTCAGATAAGTAATTTCAAAAGATTTATATAACACCTAACGAAATAGATGCAGTCATTAAAGTTCTCTCAACAACAAAAAGGCCAGAGAAAGATAGTTTTAGTGCGCAATTCTACCAGACTTTCAAAAAAGAGTTAATGTGAATCTTTCTCAAATTATCGCACAATATAGAAACAGAAAGAACCCTGCCAAATTCATTTTATGAGTATACAGTACCCCAATACTGAAACCACACAACCAAGAAGGAATTATAAACCAATTTCCATCATAGATATTGATGCAAATATACTCAATAAAATACCTGCAAACTGAATCCAAGAATACATCAAAAAGACTATCTACCACGATCCATTCCATAGGATCCATTCTATAGATGTAGGCATAGTTCAACATATGAAAATATGTCAATGTTATTAGCTCTGTATATAAATTGAAAGAAAAGGGGGCACATTCTTATTTCAATAGATGCTCTAAAAGCCTCATATGTATGTATGTACACACACACACACACACATACACACACACACACACACACACACACATATATATGTGAGAGAGAGAGAGAGAGAGAGAGAGAGAGAGAGAGAGATATTAATTTTAAAAATCTAAAAGTCAGGGATTGAAGAGATATGTTAATGGTTAAGACCACTTATTGTTCTTGCAGAGAATCCCATTGAGTGCCTCATAGCGGCCTCTAAGTCCAGTTCCAGGGGATCTGAAGCCCTTTTCTGAATTCACCTGCACACACATGGTTCACATAAATTCATGAAGACACACACATATGTAGGCTTAAGATTTTTCAAAACCTACATTAATATGGGTTCTTAAATATGTCAACCTCTCTTCCAGCCCACCATCAAAAAGTTGGTGAGAAAAGATAGTAAACAGGACAAGGGGATGTGGACCAGTTCAAAAGTAGTTCTTTGGAGTCAATCTAATCTCCATTGTCAGAATTTCAGCAGTTCAGTTGAGTAGTGTCAGGACACAAACAGCCAGTTCGAAAGTGTCACCAAACATAACCAACTATAATGCCTTAAGAAGTTTTTTGCCATGCCTTTCTCAACAAAGTGAACATCAGCAAAAACACAATGAAGTTATCCAACAGCTAGCTATGCAAGCACTATGTCACTGTCTGTTGATTCTTATTTATATTCTCTCCAAGCATCACAAGTTCTCCAATATGTCTTGCCAGAAAAAAAAAAAAAAAAAAACACCACAGGAGTCTGCATCACCTGACACAATCAGAAACTTATACTTCGCACATATATACAAATAAAAAAAATCTAAGTAAAACATAAGTAAAAACGTCATAATGGTCAAAGTCTGTGACATGGCATCCCATGAGTTCTTTTCTTAACTCAACCGCCTCTAATTTGATATGAGGCTTAACTATTCTGGCCCCCATTTTCTTATCTGTAACACATCTGCAATATTTTTTTTTCCTAATGTTTCTTCCAGGCACACATTGAATATTCTTTGAACACATGCTTGGTTGGAATTTTGGGTAAAGTTCTAGGTGTTTTTTAATGTTAAGTTGGGAATCTAAGGAAGGACATAATGAACTATTTCTCCATATACTGCCTGTTGGAACCTCCCCAGCATATGATACTAATTCTAACCACAATTCTGCTTAATCCTCATTCTGTGATACTAGACTGGAGGGACACCGATTGAGTGTGGGATGTTCATAATTTTGCTTGGTCTATGTGTCCAAGAGAGAGAAAAATGTTAGTAAATTGCTATGAGAACATAAATGTTAATGTTCAAATTCAGAAATTAACACAAATTCTTAAGAATGTTTCATTAGTAAAATAGGGGTTATTTTATCATGACAGTGTTCTTTTGAGTTCTATATTTAATTTAAATAAATTGCATAAGTATAGAATAGATATACAAAGAAAGTAATTATTTTCATTTCTGCTCTATATACCAGTAATATATTCTAGAATCAAGTTTACCCATGTAAAGTAGAAAAAGGAAATGTGTATTCTCTACAGTTGCCCTAGTAGTTAGCAGGTAATTGTTGTCGGTCTAATGATTACATTAAACCAATGATAAATTATGAGTTAAAAGGAATACGTTGTCATAGCATAACAAAATGAAACAAGTTAAGCAACTGAAGACAGGAAACAATGATTCAATTCTAAGATACAGTTTAGAAGCCAATTAAGCTGATATAGGAGCCTAGTACTTCATTCATCAATAAAACATCTCTAGGCTTGCTAGTGATTAGACACAGGATCATTTCCTGTCTTCTCTAATAGATAACAGTTCTGACACTGTGTCCTTTAACAAAGTGCCAAAGAAACAGCTCAGCACACTCCAAGAGAAAAACAAATCACACCTTGTCAGAACTACATGACTCCTGGATTCTGCCACTGAAGTAATGACATCGTCTGACCTTTCCTTTTTACTCAACTATTCTGTTGGGATCTTAGGCTAAAGGGCTATTGCTTTATCTTGAAACAAATTATATCTTTTTGAAAGGAAGTTATACAAACTTCTGTCAATGCATAACTGGGAATACATTATAATGTTTCCCATGAACTCAACACATCTTATCTTCTTATAGTGAAAAAACAAAATGGTCAACCAAAGAGATAATTTCCTGCAGGTTCCTTTGTTCCCTAGCCCAGTTTGATTTAAAACACTCAGTTCTCTAAAACATCATTTCCCCAGATGTGTGCTAAGGCACTTGAAGGTGATATAGCATATGTATCCTTTGTTTTCAAGGTAATCATAGTAATACTTATAATTTTGATCAGTTATAATTAATGACAATTAATAACAAGGTCATCCACAGCTTTTTATAAAACTCCATTGGATGACATCATATTTCTTAGGAGCTGGATACATAACAGTTGCTATGGATTGTAGGTTAAATGAAACTCACTGTGTAAAGCACTTGTCACACAAGCCTCAAGGACCTTTGTTGAATTCCTAGGATCCATGTAAAAAAGCAGGGCATAGTGGCTCATGCTTTTAATTCTCGTACTGGAGAAGCAGAGGTAGCAGAATCCTTGTGGCTCACTGTAGTGAGCCACAGGATGGTTAGATACTACAAATCAGAAAGCATAACATGATGAATAGTCAGATATCTTTTGGCCTAAGAATACTACAGAGTAAAAAAGAAGATACACATGACTAAAATACTGAGGGACTCATGCATAGGGAGAGTTTGGTAACCTGTACTTTACAATTTTCCTCCCCTTTGTCTGTATGCCCCGTCAATGATTAGCCATGGCCTACTTACTTCCTGGAGTGCCTAAGGTGTAGTTGATCTCTTTTACTTAAGTAAAGGCAAAATAAAGTTTAGATCATTAAAATATTATTAAGAAATTCTCTCCATGTCTCATGTTAAATATTTGTCACCTAAGGACAATCATCTGTTCTCTACAGTTTCCGTTTGGCCACAATCTCTTTTCTACTTGCCAAGTCTTAGATAGTTGATCACTTGATTTTCAAAATCAGAATGCTTCTGGATTGGCTACTGTATGTGATGATTTATTGCCATATTTATTCTATCTGATCTATTTTCTACATTTCTAAAAACAAAGGAGCCATGTCTCCTGAATATGGGATTTTATCTATACTGATTTTCCAAGCATCACAATTCAGTCATTTCATCACTTTGCTCGTTTGGAAAGCTGGGAAAGAAACACCCAGGCATTATTAGTTACTCATAGTAGAAGAATTGTACAGAGATTTCAGTTCATGATTGCTGTGCAGTATCTGCAGGAGTCAGTTGGACGGCGTTTTCTCTCTTGTTCCTTTATTCATTTTCCAGGATGACTCACCTGTCTCATTGATTCCACGGTGATATATATAGCAACAGCCTTCAGATTTATATCCTCAACTCTATCTTCTCCACAACTCTGCAGCCATAGATAGAAATTGTTCATATTTTTGTTTTATTGAAAATAAATTTTTCTCTTATGTAATATATCCCAACAATCTCCCCTTTCCTCCACTTCTTCCAGCTCCCTCCAACCTTCCCACTCCCTCTCCATCTCTCATCAGAAAAGAGCATGCCTTGTGTTTTGTTCTGTTGTGTGTGGTAGTTAAAGTATTCTTTAAGCCTACCAATCATAATGTTTTCCAAAATTCCATAACCAGCTTCCCTTTACCACTGCATCTCTTCTATTTTTATTACCAAATGAGTCTCAAAATCTCACCTTTTCTCTAGAGAATGGGTTGCCTAATAAATGTTTTGGGTTATTGCCAAAGGTAATGATTACTCTCCACAACCTCAGAGTAAGTCACTATTGCTGAATTTACAGCATCAAATGCAGAGAAACAAACCTGGTGCTTAACTAATGGGAGGGGATTGAGAGAGGGGTTATGTGAGAGGGAGAATAGGAAGGGCCAGCAATTGGTATGAAATGAATGAATGAATGAATGAATGAATGAATAAACAAATAAAAAGAAATTTCTCCCCTGCTGAGCAGCATTCATAGTGCTGAAGGTAGTAAGCATGTTATAGGAAGAGAAAAGTAATCATCAATCTTACATTGCTACAAAGCCTGTAAGCTACAGTAACAACCTGCCTTCCAGATACCTGGTGTAAATAATGGCACAAACATTGTGGGAGTAACCAACCATTACTGGATTGGAAGTGAGAACCACTCACTCCATGAGATGAAATCTGCACCTGACTCTGCTAAAGTCTCTAAGGGCCTGAGATTAGGTAGGTCATGGGCCCCAGGGGACACAAGTTATTAGTCTTTTAAAAATAGAATTCCAATGGCTCATGCTCTAAGATCAAGAATTGATAAATGGGATCTCATGAAACTGGAAAGCCTCTGTAAGGTAAAGGAATAGTCAATAAGACAAATTTGCAACCTACAGATTGGGAAAAAAAATCCTCACTAACCCCAACGCCTGATAGAGGGCTAATATCTAAAATATATAAAGAACTCAAAAAGTTAATCACCAAAAAACCCAAACAACCCAATCAAATAATGGCATATAGAACTAAACTGAGAATGTACTACTGAAGAATCTCGAATGACGGAGAAGTACCTAAAGAAATGTTCAAAGTCCTTAGTGATCAGAGAAATGCAAATCAAAATGATGCTGAGATTCCACCTTACACCAATCAGAATGGCTAAGTTCAGAACCTTAGGTGACAACACATGTTGGAAAGGATATGGAGAAAAAGGAACACTCCTCCATTGCTGGTGACATTGCAAACTGGTACAACCACTCTGGAAATCAATCTGGAAGCTTCGCAGAAAATTAGAAATAGATTTACATGAAGATGAAGCTATACCATTTTTGGGAATATACTCAAAAGATGCTCTATCATGCCACAGGGGCACGTGTTCCACTGTGTTCACAGCAGCCTTATTTGTGATAGTCAAAAGCTAGAAACAACCCAGATTTCCCACAACAGAAGAATGGATACAGAAAATGTGGTTTACTTACACAATGGAATACTATTCAGCTATTAAGACTGAAGACATCCTGAGTTTTGCAGGCAAATGATGGAACTAGAAAATATCATCCTGAGTGAGGTAACTCAGACCCAAAAGGATGTGCATAGTACGTACTCACTAATAAGTGGATATTGGCCAAAAATAATAAAAAATAAAAATAAAAAAGTACAGAATACCTAAGATATAGTCCACAGAACTCAAAAAGGTCAACAAGCTGAAGTGCCCAAGTGAGGATGCCTCAGTCCCACCTGGGAGAGAGAAGAAAGCAATCACAAGTGGGGAGGGAGGGAGAGACCTGGGAAGGAAAGTGGATGGCGGGTGGTGAGTGGCAGGGAGAGTGGAACCTGATCTGGTATTGGATGAGGAAGGACTGAAGCCCTGAGGGCCAGCAGAAAGAATGGAAACAGGCAACCTCAGGAAATAGGAGGTTGGTGGGGACCCTCCAGAATGCTCCAGAGACCCTGGAGGTGAGAGACTCTCAGGAATCAAAGGGTGAGACCTTGGATGAAATGCCCAACAGTAGGGAGAGGGAACTTACAGAACCTACCTCCAGCAGGAAGAAGGGGCATTAAGTGAGGGACGAGATTGCTATCCCACAGTCACATCTCTGACCCATAATTGTTCCTGTCTAAAAGAATTACAGGTATAGAAATGGAGAGGAGCCTGAGGAAAAGAAGGTCCAGAGACAAGCCCAAAGTGGAATCCAACTCAAGGGGAGGTCCCAAGGCTTGACACTATTACTGAGGCTATGGAGCGCTCACAAAAAGGGACTTATCATAACTGCCTTCTGAAAGATCCAACAAACAGCTGAAAGAGTCAGATGCAGATATTTGCCCCCAACCAATGGACAGAAACCGCTGACCCCTGTTTTTGAATTAGGAAAGGCTGAAAGAAGATGAGGAGATGGGCGATCCTGTAGGAAGACTAGCAGTCTCAATATGGACCTCCGAGATCTCTCAAACACTGGACCACGAAACAGACAGCATACTCCAGCTGATATGAGGCCCTCAAAACACAGTAGAGGGCTTCTGGGTTGGTATTCATTCAGAGATGATGCACCTATTCCTTAAGAGACTGGAGACTCCAGGGAGTTTAAAGGTCAGGTGGGGTGGGTTCATCCACGTTGGAGACGGGGTGGGTTGGGGAGGTAGTATGGGAGGTGGAGCAGTTGAAGGGAGATTAAGGGGGCAGGGGATGGAATATGGAATGTAAAATATAAATAATTTTTAAAAAATAAAATAAAAAATAAATGTTAAAAAAAGAAAAAGAAAGAATATAGCAATAAAAAGATTTCTAATGATATATTGCTTTACCCATAGATCAGTTTCTTGCTCAGCACACACCAGAGAAACTTATTCTTGTAGTGAATAGAAATTAACACAAAGACTCATTCAGCCCTAAACTGAAGGTCTTTATCAAACCCTTCCCTTCAAGGTTCAGGGATCTATGTTGAAGAGAACTGTAAGATTGCAGAAAGATGATAAGTGTTAAGGTGATAGGTGACTTTAAGGAATAGTGTCTTCCAGACACAACAGGAGTGGTACGTATGTACACTCACAGAGACTGTCCCGGCATGTGCAAGGCCTACAGGGTTCAAAACAGACAAAAACTCAGCAGCGAGAAGGGAAAGTGGACACAAAATTCCACCCTAATCAAGTAGCTATTTGCAATTGGTATCTACTCAGAAAGGGAAAAACAGTTTTCTTCAATGTCACTAGACACTAGAGTGTCCTGCAAATATCAGTGCTACTCTAGGGCAGGACTCAGGCCCAGGAGTAGCTAGCCAACATAAAGCAGAATCCTGTTTGGGGGAATATGGGGGTTTTTATTGTTTGTATGTTTAGGTATGTTTGTGGTTTTTGGTTTTCTTTGTTTTTATTTTCATTTTGTTGATTTTGAGAGAGAAAAAATATGAAGGGGAGGTAAAGAAAGTGGGAAGGATCTGGGAAGAGTTGGAGAAGAGAAAAGAATATGATCAAAATTATTGTATGAAAAAAATAAAAACAAAAACAACAAAAAGGAGAAATTTATCTCCTACCTACATATTATATTCCCAGAGCAAACTTTCTGTCCAATACTTTCATTTTTTCTCATTGTGCTTGTTCATTTTTTTAAAAAAGATTTTATTTATTTATT
Source organism: Montemys delectorum (assembly GCA_019843815.1). NCBI lineage: Eukaryota > Metazoa > Chordata > Mammalia > Rodentia > Muridae > Montemys > Montemys delectorum. Next base: position 12,500 of record JADRCD010120384.1, read on the forward strand.
TTATGCATATGAGTATACACTGTAGCTCTACAGATGATTGTGACCCTTCATCGGGTTGGTGGGAACTGACTTTTAGGACTTCTACTCCCTCTGGTAAACCCTGCTCATTCTGGGCCCAAGACTTATTTATTATTATAAATAAGTACACTGTAGCTGTCTTCAGACACACCAGAAAAGGAGGTCAGATCTCATTATGGATGGTTGTGAGCCACCATGTGGTTGTCGGGATTTGAACTCGGGACCCTCAGAAGAACAATCGTTTTTCTTACCCACTGAGCCATCTTACCAGCCCTGTTTATGAAATATCTACAGCGTTCTTTACAAGACTCATGTAGGCTCATTTTATGTGTATGTATTTGAGGCTCAATTCTATGTGTTTTGACCCTGACATGTTTGACAAACTTCATTTCAAGCTTCTGGTGATTATCTTTCATGAGAGTTCTATTATTTTATTTGTTTTGGGCTCCTCAAACATACATCACATGCAGGGAAAACTAAAGAATGAATTGATTTTATGAAAAGACATCTGGAAAGGTCATGAGAGGATGGGAATACTATTGATTAAAGTACTCTCTGGGAGTGCCGAATGGATGTAAATCTCAGTAAATGTGATAGCCTCAAATGTGATAGGAATCCCCAAACAGTATGGTGACTGAGACGATCCATTTCAGGGAAATTCCTGATTGATTGGGAGACCTTTGGTAAAAACTAAAGTGAAAGAGTCATCAAGGATGATTCCCAACATTAACCTTGACTTTCCATGTACATGTAAACATACATATGCATGCATGTGTACCGCACACAAGTACATATAAATAATTAGGAAAAAATATTCTAAAGAAATATTTCATAAGGTGGGAAGATCTTCCTTACCATAGTTTACAACTTAGAAACTAAAAAATAAAGTTTTGACATACTAGTTGTACAAGATATGCACTTTGTGCACTGGGGAGATGGTTCAGTGGGTACTTAAAAGTTCAGCGTGAACCAGAATTTGAATACCCAAAACTCATGTGAAAAAGCCAGACAGAGTAGCATAAACTAAAACCACATGGAAAGATTCCTCAGTTTATAAACTATAAAGAATTCTCTCTATTTCAACAGATAATTAAGATTATAAAAAACACTGGAAAATATGCAGACTCATGATCAATATTTTGAAAACTGAAACCTTAGAAACTGAAAATTTGGTTAAAACAAAACATACTTTTCTTGGCTTCATATTCTTTTTTTTTTTTTCTGTAGGTAAGCAAAAATTTTGCTTACTTCTATAATTCTTTTTTTCAGTTTTTTTATTTTTATAATTAATTATTTTACTTACTTACATTCCAAATGTTTCTCACTTCCCATCTTCCCCCTTCCCTTCGCCTCTGAGATAGTGCTTGCCCTCTTCCTGTATCCCCTTCCCTGGGGTATCAAGTCTCTTTAGGATTGTGCACCTCCCACTGAGGCCCAATAACAAAGTTCTGTGCTACATATGTGCCAGGGGCCTTGGACCAGCTCATATATGCTCTTTGGTTGGTGGCTGTCTTAGTCAGGGTTTCTATTCCTGCACAAACATCATGACCATGAAGCAAGTTGGGGAGGAAAGGGTTTATTTGGCTTACTTCCATATTGCTGTTTATCACCAAGGAAGTCAGGACTGAAACTCAAGCAGGTCAGGAAGCAGGAGCTGATGCAGAGGCCATGGAGAGATGTTCCTTGCTGGCATGCTTTTCTTGGCTTGCTCAGCCCGCTCTCTTAGAACTCAAGACTTCCAGCTCAGAGATGGCACCACTCCTTTGATCACTAATTGAGAAAATGCCCGACAGCTGGATTTCATGGAGGCACTTCCCCAACTGAAGTTCACTTCTCTGTGATAACTCCAGCCTGTGTCAAGTTGACACACAAAACTAGCCAGTACAGTGGCTTAGTCTTTGAGAGCTTCCAGAGGTTCTGGTTAGTTGATCCTATTGTGTGGGACCTTGAAAGGAAGCCTGTTTTCTGGTTGAGCTAGGCTAAAACCCTGGAGGCCCAGCAAATAACTCTACAAGGGAGAGAAGGACGTTTGCCACACATCCAGTCAGGCTCCAGCTCCATAATTCTGTGACCGGTACCGCAATGTCCCAAGCCCCTGGTATTCTGTCTGGACTCCACCCCCTCTGTTACTTGGCATCAGCCAGGTATGCTCCTTCCCAGACTTACCAAACAATGGCCAGGTAAGCCTGGTCCACTATAAAAAGGGATGCTTGCCTCCTCCTCCTTCTCTTACTCTCTCACTCTCTTACTCTTGCCTCTCTGTTGCCCTCTTGCTTGCCCCTCTGTCCGAATTTCCTTCCCCTTCTCTCCACATGGCCATGGCCGACCTCTACTTCTCCACTTTCTCACTCTCTTTGCCTTTCTCTGCCTCTACTCCATGACAATAAATGCCTTAAAATCATGGACTGTCTCTTCTCATTGGGATCAGCCATGCTGGAGCAATGGAGCAAGCAGGTCAGGAGGCCTCCCTGTGCTCCAAATCACAGCTTTCCACCAACCCAAGCTAAACAAGCCTAGGAACCTCTCCTCCCCCACAGGAACCAGCCAGAGTGCTCTCCTCCTGCCCTTTTCCACTTGGCCCTGGGCTAGACCCAGCCTGTTCTCAGCAGTCTCTGTGGTGCCCAAGAGCTAGAACCTGCCTTCTCTGGCCTCTCTGCAGCCCAGGGGACTGCCTGGGCCCAACTCCCACAGTCCTGCAGGGATTTCAGACTATGCTTTTCCAATTCCAGAGCAGCATCTAGCAGCTTCTCACAGCCAGACACCCACCTGGAGGCGGTGTAGGGTGCACGCAGTCAAACTTCCTGCATCCACCTCCATGAGCAGCCCTAACCCGTGGCTGGCCAGATGCAGAACACCGTTTTAACCCACACTATTGGTCTTTCTATGGGTTGCATCCCCACTCAGCTCCCACAATCCTCTTAACTCTTCCATAGGAATCCATGCCCTCAGTCCAATGGTTGGGTGTAAGTATCTGCATCTGTCTCAGTCAGCCGCTAGTAGAACTTCTCAGAGGACAGTCATGCTAGCCTCCTGTCTGCAATCACAACATAGCATCAGTAAGTGTCAGAGTTTGGTGTTCACCCATGGGATGGATTCCAAGTTGGTCTGGTCACTGGATGGCTTTTCCTTCAGTCTCTGTTCCATTTTTGTACCTGCACTTCTTTTAGACAGGAACAATTCTGGATTAAAAATTTTGAAGTTAGGTTGGTGAGGCCATCTGTCAATTGGAGATCCTGACTATCTAGTGGAGGTTGTCTCTTCAGGTTCCATCTCCCCTCTGCTAGACATTTCAGCTAACGTCTGAATCCTGGGTGCCTCTCACTTCCCAGGTTCATATTCTTATTACTCCAACAAACTCAGTCTTATGCTTCAAATATCTGATTGTTAAATTAAATAGTTTATCATGAACACGTGTTTTTAATTTACTTATTTTTGAATAAGTTTTAAATTCCCACAGTTTTTATAATTCAAATGTTACAACATGGTCAGTAGAGAAAGGGTTGAGTGAAGAGCAGTTTATAGACATGCATACAGTGGTGTCACATAGACGTTATAAAATGGACACTGTGTGAATATTTATACCATAGAAATCATAAGTTATTGTAAAAAGAGGCTTTTGCCAGAACTGCCTGAAAGGTCCTGCCTCATTTTTAGCTCTTTTGTTGAAATGACTTTGCTCCCCACTTAACACTAGTGTTATTTAGAATTATTGTAGCATCTCTGTAAATCAACATATGGTCCATGCAATTGATATAAAAATGTTCATCTGTTTCTCCCAGACTGATAGTATTTAATTTAGATCTGTTGTTCTGATGCTCAATTTCTTTCATATATATTTCATAATTGGTACATACAACATTTTCTCACTCAGCTTTGAAATATTATTATCTGTCCACCTTATTTTTTGCTATGTGAGTGTACTATACTTTATATTTAACCCAACATTGATTGGATTCATTGTTTTCCCATTGGGATAGTGGCAATGCTCAGCAATTAACCCGTTCATAGGTCATTCTGCATGTGAAATAGTGTGTCGGAAGGAAAAAATCCCCAACTAGAACTGGTATATATAAAGCTAGGAAGGTCTTTCACAATGATGAAGAGAGGCAAGGTTGTCGCCTAAGTATTCCAGTGTACATTCACTGCCCTGGTGCACGCAGTAAATGTTTATGATTAAATTCATAACCATTTGGCTATATAATCCACATGACATTCTTCTGTGACAGAAAGAAAAGTCCTTTATTATTCAACAAACTACCAAAAAGCACAGAATGCAACTTCTTCCTATTATGCGAAGAGCCTTTCTTAACTCTGGATCTCTTCCAGAGCTGTGCTTTCATTTATACTTCCTGCAAAATAGCTTCCCATAAAACTCTTAGGGGAAAAGAGAATCATGAGATTTGTCACAGTGTATACACACACACACACACACACACACACACACACACACACACATTCACCTTTCCAAATTCCTTTACTATCTTATTTCTATAGACAAAAAAGAAAGAAAGAGAGAGAGAAAGAAAGAGAGAAAGAAAGAAAGAAAGAAAGAAAGAAAGAAAGAAAGAAAGAAAGAAAGAAAGGAAGGAAGGAAGGAAGGAAGAAGTAAAATGAAATATGAGATGGAATTATGTAAGGAACTGAAATTAGGCAGTGATTGACCAAAAAGAGCAGGCATGTGCAATGCATCTAAAATACTTATTCTTAAAGAAAAAGAGAAAGCAAAAATTTATAAATATCTATACTATTTCCAGCAAAACAATCAATACATGGCTTTGCAGGAACAATCCCATAGTGAAAATAAAATTATTCATCTTTGTAGTTTTAAACAGTGAGCTTCCAGCCCTGAGGGAAGAAAAGGCCATTTCTACAGCAGCTTTAAAAAACAAGAAGTAGAAATCACTCAAGGCTGATTCTTTTAGAAGATTTATTTGATGAAAATGAAATGATGAGCACCACTCTAAGGCCCCAAAGCCTTAAAAAATGTCTTATGGACTTTCCTAGTGGAAAAAAGATATACTGCAGACAATTTTTTAAGTCTATGTCCATAGAGTCTGCCTGTTATAGTATTTGAAGTAAGGATTTTAAAAAGGCAAAATGTTTTTGGGGTTGTTAAATAGACAGGGCTTTCCCAAAGCTAGAGGCAAGCATTGGAAGAAAAGGTATGCAAGGTTTTCTTTAAAGAAAACCAAAAATTAAATGCAAGGAGGGGGAACTCATCTTTTCACCACCCCAGCATCCTGCATTGTGTACCCCAAATCTCAGACTTAGTAACCCTGTTTGTGAACTCATACCCTGACTTATTCACTTCATATCCTAGTCCCTTCTTCCTGTAGTCCCCCCATACACAGTCCCTCCCTCCATCTTCTCTCCTCTTCTCTTCTAAGAGTGCAGAGTCCTGTCCTCCTTCTGTCATCCACCTCCACTTCCCACTCCTGGTATCCTCTCACCCTGGCACACAAGTCTTTGCAGGGCTAGGCCCATCCTCTCCCTCTGAGTCCAGACAGAGCATTATAGTCAAGGGAACTGAATCCACAAGCACACAGCAGATTTAAGAACAGCCCCAGCTTCAGTAGCTGTGGGACCCACATGAAGACCAAGCCCAGGGTTTAGGAGTAGTCTGTTTATGCTTTTTCATTGGTGTTTCAGTCTCTGAGTGTCCCTGTGGATCCAGGTTGACATGGAAAGCAGTGCCTAGCATATTCCATGGATCTGAAAGCACTTCTAAATAAACAAACATAACTGTCTCGATTGGCTTACAGAACCATGTCTGTGGCCCACTGACCTTGGAAATCCACTCTTCAGCACTGGGCTGAGCTCCTTTTAGCTCTGTGTCTTACAAGTTCAAAGCACAATTCACGTTCTTCCTTTTGCCTATGAAAATATATGTGCAAAAATTAACTTGGAATAACTGAGCCACCAAACAAACCTGAATTAGGACATTAAAATTGTACAACTGAGACTTAAATATGTATTAACCTGGCATTGCAAATTAACCTTCACAGTTAAACGATGAATGAGGTATTTGCACCAATGCCTGGAGCAGAGCCTCTGCTCTGGATCCAGACCTACACAGTCCACACCCTAGCTGCAGGTGACTCCACAGTTAGTCTGACACATCCAGGGTCACAGGTAAGACCCCAAACCCCACCCCAATACCCAGAGTACTGGGACTCCTGCAACCCAGGATACAGATACCCCACCAAGCCAGAGACCCACACACCTTCTAGTTTGTACCAGTGCCTGAAACAGAAGAAAGAATCTCAGGTGTAGAAGGTACCATAGATGGCATCAACAAAACAGTCAAGAAAAATACTAAAAGCAAAAAGTTCCTGTCTTAGTCAGGGTTTCTATTCCTGCACAAACATCATGACCAAGAAGCAAGTTGGGGAGGAAAGGGTTTATTGAGCTTACTTTCACATTGCTGTTGATCACTAGAGGAAGTCAGGACTGGAACTGAAGCAGGTCAGGAAGCAGGAGCTGATGCAGAGGCCATGGAGGGATGTTCCTTACTGGCTTGTTTCCCTTGGCTTGCTCAGCCTGCTCTCTTATAGAACTCAAGACTTCCAGCCCAGGGATGGCACCACCCACAAGGGGCCCTATCCCCTTGGTCACTAATTGAGAAAATGCCTCACAGCTGGATCTCATGGAGGCACTTCCCCAACTGAAACTCACTTCTCTGTGATAACTGCAGCTTGTGTCAAGTTGACACACAAAACTAGCCAGTACAATTGACCCCTTGTCAACTTGACACACAAATACATCACTATTAAGCCTCAGCCCTTATGTTCTTGTTTATTCCCAAGATCTAAAGTCCTACAGTCTTTACATTAAAAGTTTAATCAATTTAAAATGTCCAATATCTTTTAAAATTAAAAGTCTCTTAACTGTGGGCCCCACTAAAATACATTCTTCCTTCAAGAGGGAAAAATATCAGGGCACAGTCACAATCAAAAGCAAAACCAACTGGGATCTAACTCACGATCTTTTGGGCTCCTCCAAGGGCTTGAGTCACCTCTCCAGCTCTGCCCTTTGTAGCACACATCTTGTTTTCTGGGCTCCAGATGCCTGTACTTCACTGCTGCTGCTGTTTTTGGTGGTCATTTATGGTACTGGCATCACCAAAACACTGTCATCTGCTGTAACTAGGCTTCACCAATAGCCTCTCATAGGCTCTCTTCATGGTGCCAGGCCTCATCTCCTTTGCATGACCTCTTCAGTCCTGGGCCATCAACTGCAACTGAGGCTGTACCTTTACCAATGGCCTTCCATGGCCTCTCACTGTGCTAAGCCTCAGCTGCTCTTCAAGACCTCTTCGTGCTGTCAAAACCAGTACTACCTGGATGACTCTTACACATTACCAAGTCCTGCTGCAGCACAAAGTACAACCTTGACTATCTCTGGAACACAGCCTCTTTGTGCTCTCAGAAAACACTCCCCAGAAGATGTTACCTCAATGATGCTGGTCTCTTCTTAATCACCGCTAATTTCTTAGCTCCAGCTAACCAGCATCAATAGTCCCAGTAATGCAAAGTTTTCTCTTTAGTAGTTCTGGTATTTTGTTAATCACAGCTGATACTTCAGCCCCAGCTAACCAGAACCACAGAATCTTCACAATCAAAACAACATGGCCCTGATAAGAGTCTTTAATCTTCCCTCGGAAATTTCACAAGCCAGGCCTCCATCTCTGCACTGTTCTCAACATGGTCTTCCAAGCTCCTACAGAACATCCCACAGAGTTCTTAACAGTTAGTGGCTGTTCTTCTAGCTCAAAGCTCCAAAGTCCTTCCACAGTCCTCCCCAAAACATTGTCAGGTTGTCACAGGAATACCCCACTATGCTGGTACCAATTTGTCTTAGTCAGGGTTTCTATCCCTGCACAAACATCATGACCAAGAAGCAAGTTGGGGAGGAAAGGGTTTATTGAGCTTACTTTCACATGGCTGTTGATCACCAGAGGAAGTCAGGACTGGAACTTAAGCAGGTCAGGAAGCAGGAGCTGATGCAGAGGCCATGGAGAGATGTTCCTTACTGGCTTCCTTCTCCTGGCTTGCTCAGCCTGATCTCTTATAGAACCCAAGACTTCCAGCCCAGGGATGGCACTACCCCTTTGATCACTAATTGAGAAAATGTCCCATAGCTGGATCTCATGGAGGCACTTCCCCAACTGAAGCTCTTTTCTCTGTGATAACTCCAGCCTGTGTCAAGTTGACACACAGAACCAGCCAGTACAGTTCCTAACCCAAAATATTCAAGAAGGTCAAGACACAATGAAATGACTGAACCTAAGGATGATAGGTATAGAAGAGAGTGAAGATTCCCAACTCAAAGGGCAAGCAAACATCTTCAACAAATTTATAGAAGAAACCTTCCCTAAACTTAAGAAATCGATGTCCATAAACATACAAGAAGCCTACAGAACACCAAACAGGTGGAACCAGAGAGATATTCCTCCTCTCACATAATAATTAAAACACCAGTGCACAGAACAAAGAAAGAATATTGAAAGAAGTAAGGGAAAAATGCCAAATTACATATAAAGACAGACCTATCAGAATTACACCAGACTTCTCAACAGAGACTCTAAAAGCCAGAAGATCTTAGGCAGATGTCATACAGACCCTAAAAGAACAAAAATGCCAGCCCAGTATACTTTGTCTAACAAAAGTCTCAATTAACATAGATGGAGAAACAAAAGATATTCCAAGACAAAACCAAATTTAAACAATATTTTTCACTAATCCAGCCCTACAAAGGATAATAGATGGGAAAATCCAACACAATGAGGGAAACTACACCCCTCCAAAAGAAAAACCAAGAAATTAATCATTTCACAACAAAGTCAAAAGAAGAGAAACACACAAACATAATTCTGCCTCTAACAACAAAAATAAGAGAAAGCAACAATTATTGGTCTCTAATATCTCTCAAATCAATGGACTCAGTTCTCCAATAAAAAGACATAGACTAACAGACTGGATAGATAAACAGGACCCTGCTGCCTACAGGAAACACATTTCAGTAACAAAGACAGTACTACCTCAAAAAAATTTCCATGCAAATGGTCCCAAGAAACAAACTGGAGTACCCATTCTAATAGCCAATAAAATAGACTTTCAATCAAAAGCTATCAAAAATGGGGAAGAACACTACATACTCATCAAAGGATAAATCCACCAAGATGAGCTCTCAATTCTGAATATCTATGACCCAAATGCAAGGGCACCCACATTTATAAAAATAACATTACTGAAGCTCAAACACATATTGAACCTCACACAATAATAGGATAGAAATAGAGATTTCATAACCCCACTCTCACCAGTAGACAGATCGTGGAACAGAAACTAAACAGAGACATAGTGAAACTAACAGAAGCTATTGACCAAATGGATTTAACAGATATCTACAGAACATTTCACCCTAAAACAAGAGAATATATATTCTTTTTAGCACCTCATGGTTCCTTCTCCAAAATTGACCATGTAATTGGACACAAAACAAACCTCAACAGACACAAGAACATTTAATTAATACCATGTATTCTATTGTACCACCACAGACTAATGCTAGTCTTCAATAACAAGAAAAACAACAGAAAGCCCATATACACATGGAAACTGAACAACTATCTACTCAATGATAACTTGGTCAGGGAAGAAATTAAAGACTTTTTAATAATTCAATGAAAATGAAGGCATAACATATGGATTGGCAGGATTATTATAGTAAAAATGGCCATCTTACTGAAAGCAATCTACAGGTTCAATGCAATCTCCATCAAAATTCCAACTCAATTCTTCATAGAGTTAAAAAGAGCAATTCTCAAATTCATTTGGAATAATAACAACAACAACAACAAAAAGGGGGATAGCGAAAATTATTCTCAACAATAAAGTAACTTCTGGGGGAATCACCCTCCCTGACCTCAAGCTATACTATAGAGCAATGGTGATAAAAATTGCATCGTATTGGTACAGAGACCGACAGCTAGATCAATGGAATAGAACTGAAGGCCCAGAAATGAACTCACACACCTATGGTCACTTAATCTTTAACAAAGAAGTTAAAACCATCCAGTGGAAAAAAAGACAGCATTTTTATTAAATGGTGCTGGTTCAACTGGTGGTCTGCATGTAGAAGAATGTAAATCAAACCATTCTTATCTCCTTGTACAAAGCTCAAGCCCAAGTGGATCAAGGACCTCCACATAAAACCAAATACACTGAAACTAATAGAAAAGAAAATGGGAAAGAACCTTGAGCACATGGACACGGGAAAATTTCCTGAACAGAACACCAAAATAGCTTATGCTCTAAGATCAAGAACTGACAAATGGGACTTCATAAAATTGTAAAGCTTCTGTAAGGCAAAGAACACTGTCAATAGGACAAAACAGCAATCCACAGACTGGCAAAAGTTCTCTACCAACCCTATATCCAAAAGCTAATATCCAAAACTATATAAAGAACTCTAGAAGTTAGACTTTAGAGAACCAAATAACCCTATTAAAAAGTGGAGTACAGAATTAAATAGAGAATTCTCAACTGAGGAATCTTAAATGGCTGAGCAGCACATAAAGAAATGTTCAACATCCTTAGTCATCAGGGAAATACAAATCAAAATGACCCTGAGATTCCACCTCACACCAATCTGAATGGCTAATATTAACAATACAGGTGACAGTAGATCTTGGTGAGGGTTTGGAGAAAGAGGAACACTCACCCATGTCTGGTGAGACTGCAAGCTGGTAAAACCTCTTTGGAAAACAATCTGGCATTCCTGAGAAAATTGGAAATAGTTCTACCTGAAGACCCTGCTAAGGGCATATACCCCCAAAATATTCCATCATATAACAAGGACACGTGCTTCACTATGTTTATAGCAGCTTCATTTCTAATAGCCAGAAGCTGAAAACAAGCCAGATGTCCCTGAACAGAAAAATGGATACAGAAAATGTGGTACGTTTATACAAAGGAATACTTCTTAGCTATTAAAGACAATGACTTCATGAAATTTTCAGACAAATGGACAGAACTAGAAAATATTCTGTGTTATGTAACCCAGTCACAAAAGAACACACATGGTATGTATTCACTGATAGGTGGATATTAGTCCAAAAGCTCACAATGCCCATGATTCAACCCACAGACCATACAGAGCTTAGGAGGAAGGAAGACCAGGGTGTGGATGCTTCACTCCTGCCTTGAGGTAGGAACAGGATAATCAGGGGAGGTGGAGGGAGAGGGGGACCTTGGAGGGAGAGAGGATAGGGAGGAAATAAGGGAGCAATATCAGGTACTGGAGAGGATGGGAGAGAGGTACAGAGAGTCAGGAAAATGAATAAAATTATGTAGTGGGGGGGAGATGCAGAACTATGAATAAATATGAATATGAATGAATATGAATGAATATGAATGAATATGAATAAATATGTAGTGGGGGGAGAGGATTGCCACTAGAGGGTCCCAGACACCAGGGAAAAGAGAGGTTCCCAGGACTCAACAGAGATGGCTTCAGTCAAAATGTGTAGAGAAGGGGAAATAGAAGCTGTAGAGACCACCTCCAGCAGATGGGCATGGGATCCACCCATCTCAAAGTTTTTAATCCAGAAATGTTCCTGTCCAAAGGAAGAAAAGGGGCAAAAAAAATGGAGCAGAGGCTGAAGGAAGGGCCATTCAGGACTGGCCCACCTGGGGTTCCATCCTGTCTGCAGACATCAAACTCTATACTGTTGCTATGGTCAAGAGGCACTTACTGACAGGAACCTGGTTTGGCTGTTCCTTGAGAGATCTGACCAGCCACTGACCAATGCAGATGTGGATGCTTGGAGCCAACCCTCAGACTGAGCTCAGGGACCCCATGTTGTTGTGGAAGGACTGATGGAGCAAAGGGGGATTGCAACTCCATAGGAAGAACAACATAGGTTGGTGCTCATCAACCAAGGAGTGTACAGGGAGGGATTCATGACTACCTGAGACAAATGTAGCAGAGGATAGCTTTGCCTGACAGCAGTGGGAGGGGAGGCCCTTGGTCCTGTGGAGGTCTGATGCCCCAGCCTAGGGGGATGCTGGAGCAGTGGGGTGGGAGATGGAGGGAGGCTGTAGGATAGGAGCACCCTCATGGAGGCAAAGGGGAGGAGGGAGAGGGTGAATGTGGGATGGGAGCACCCTCATGGAGGCAAAGGGGAGGAGGGAGAGGGTGAATGTGGGATGGGAGCACCCTCATGGAGGCAAAGGGGAGGAAGGAGAGGGTGAATGTGGGATGGGGGTTCGTGATGGGGTAACTGGGAAGTGGGATATCATTTGAGATGTAAACAAATGGAATGATTAATAATAATAATAAAGTTACAAGTCCAGGCACAAGAGGTTACATGTATAATCCTGCTTATGCAATATTTGTGAAATGACTAAATTTTAGAAAGAGAAGGCAGACTAGGATTTGGGCCGAATTTTTAGTAGGGCGGGAAGATGATGCATGTACTTCTAAAAGAACAAAACAAATAAGTCCTTTTGGAAATGTTTTGAATCTTGACTTAAGTCCTGAATATAGAAGCATATATACATGATATAATTGTGTAAGATGTAAAACATATAAGTGTGCCGGGCAGTAGTTGTGCACGCCTTTAATCCCAGGACTTGGGAGGCGGAGGCAGGCAGATTTCTGAGTTCGAGGCCAGCCTGGTCTACAGAGTGAGTTCCAGGACAGCCAGGGCTACACAGAGAAACCCTCTCTCGAAAAACCAAAAATAAGATAAAATAAAATAAAATAAAAAATAAAACATTCATAAGTGTAAGTAAAACTGAAGTTATAATCAAATCAATAAATTATGTCAGTATGCTGATTGTAAATTTAAAAAAAAGATGGATGGGATGTAGCACATAATCTTATATGCATCTGGAAAGACAGAAGAAAGGTAAATAGGGATAGAAGACAAATTTGATCACTTGTGACTAACTGCAAAGAGAGGACCAGGAAACAAAAAAGGAAGCTGTGCTGTGAACTTCCCAGCCACAAGTACTGTACTAGACTTACATGCATGAGTGTCTTCTTGGCATGACAGGACCCTTGCACTCATGAACTCATAGAACAAGACCTGTACAGTGTCAAGTCTGTTAACATTCTAGCTTGGATGGAGGAGTGGCTCACTCATAGCTATTGGCAGTTGATGGCTACTTGTGGACAGAAAAATAAATTGTTTTTAGAATCCTGGTTACAAGTGAGATGCCCCTCCCTGCAACCTCTCAGAAGACTCTGCACCCATGAACATACAGGTCAGCCTCAACTGTGTGGGATAAAAATAGACAAATCAATTAAAAATTTACAGGAGGATTTGATGACAGGGAGATATGATGGGGAGGCAATAGGTGACGACTGGAAGGTGGGTGGCAGTCAGTAGAGAAGATCAAGATTCATTATTCTCACACATTTCAAAGAACAAATAAATAATAGTGTAAAGAAACCGAACAGAAAAGCAAAGTTATGTGCAAACCAAGAGAGGGTGACAGTTCTCTTCCTGAAGTGTAGTCATGAGAATCACTGTTGAGGGCATGGGAGCTTTCCAGTCTGAGAAACCACCTTTCCAGAAAAAAAAAAGAAAAGAAAAGAAAAGAAAAGAAAAGAAAAGAAAAGAAAAGAAAAAACTCAGTAAGAAATGAGTCTCAGGTGAAGAGTTAATCATCGATGGTTCCTGTGTTGGTTTAGAATCAAAATTGCTTATATTTAAGAACATCTGTGTGCTTTCTCATCGATTTCTAAGGAAAGCTCGAAGGGCCACTGCCTCAGGGAGAGCTGATAAAATCCAAAACTAGGCAGAGTGGTAAAATGATACCCAACGACTTCAGCTGAGGATTCTAAATACAGTGGACAAAGCCAAACTTAAGTCTAAGAATTAAAATATATATAACAGCATTATTTTATTTTATTTTATTTTATTTTATTTTATTTTATTTTATTTTATCTTATTTTATTTTACCACGAACAGGTCTGGCTTCCACGCTGTCTTAGCAGGAAGCTGACAGTGCCGATCTACGCCTCAGACAGTGGAGTTCTTCAACACAGAGATCATGGCTGAAACATGGTTCAGGTAGACTTCACCCTTGCTCAGGCCAAGCCTATCCCACCACACACATGCTCATCTTCGTGTCCTGCAGCTGATGAACCTTGCAGAGCTTTGTCCCAGGAGTCCATCCGGGATGGAGCTTCACCCGAGGTAGTTTCTAAGAAGCTGTGGACATGAGCATGAACAAGAGACAGCTGCCAGCTAGGAAAAATGGGCAAGTGCAGGGACAGATTGTCTGCTTCTGGGACACCTGTGCCGAAGCTGTTCACGCTTCCTCTTCCTCGTGCCAGAATCTCAGTGCTTATGAGGACGTACACGTTCCCAATGAGCTTTCAGCTGGCTGCTACGCTGCCTTACATCCCGGCCCAGTGCCGGCAACCTCACAGTGACTGTGTGAGTTTCCCTGTAAGGATTCAATAATCTCTGCTTGACTTGGAGTAGATTGTGTAATCTGAAAGTTGGAAATAGCCAAAACATGATATTCCAAGTAAGGACACTAGACAAGTTGGGAAAGAAGTACATGAGAGGATGTATGAAGAAGAACTGAGCATCCTTGTCCAACCAGATAAGGGTGATACATGTTGATCTGCTTTTCTGTTATTGGAGAGGCAGTAGGTGGCGCTTCATACCTAATCTGTCACTCTTCTACACCTTCTTGCTCCCTTGCTCAGACAGCACTCTGTACAGTACCCTGTCCACTTTCATCTGATCTCAAGATGTCAGTTGTTACTACTGACAGTAGATCTGGCTCACCCACTGACTACACGTCCCAGCCTCTTGATTTTAGGCACACGCAGTCCTTCTCTGTGGCTTTTCTCAGCATTTCTAACTTTCCCTGGCTTAGACTCCATCTGGTGGATCTTTCTGACAAAGCCTGAGCAGTCATGGGTCTGCACTGTGTCCCTGGGATGATGCCGTTTAGAATACAGGGACTCTGGAGACGTGTCCTTCCGGAATGAAATGTCAGACAAAGGTGCATCCCACTGGATGTTGTGTTTGAGTGAAATGCCATTGTTGCAACCTAGATATTTCTAAATTTGCAAGCTAAATTTGAAAGTCAAGTATTTTGTGACCTTTTCTGGGAGACATGAAGAAATGTGTATTCACTCTAGGCTCTCTCTTCCACAGCCAGCCTTGGTAGGCTGAGAAAGATAAGGACTTAGCTGTCAGAGAGAATGAATTTCTAATACTATGTTATAAAAGAAAGCAAATATTTTTTGCTTGCATTAGAAGTATAGAATAATACATCACGTAAATAAAATGTTTTTATTTTCTGGGATAAAAAAAAATCTTACCATAAATTCTATAGGAGAAGTTCAGTGGTAGGGCATGTGCCTGGAATGAGTAAGATCTTGGATCACACACACACACACACACACACACACACACACACACACAC
>JADRCD010120385.1:0-18203 GCA_019843815.1 Montemys delectorum
TTAAAAAGGAAATTGTGAACAGTTTCATTTCCAAATAGGGTAACAGCTTGAGTTAGTGATGTTAGACAAGTGGCCTAGGAAGGTGCCTGTATTCTGTGTGCTCTGCCCTCCAGCCAGACCCATGGAGCTGTTGTAATTGACAGTCGGAAAAGACTGCACAGCTGTTGGATGGTTATATGTGCTCAAGTACTCTCTGGAAAGCCAGGAATTTGGGCCTCTCTACTGCCCAGCACACTTCTACTTAACCCCAAGTCTGTAAGCCCACAGTTGTGGAGCCAACTATGGAAAACTGATACTCTAGAAAAGATTCTTCCTTTGTAGAGTTTGCACATCCCCAGTCACAGATCTCATGTATTTCAGGCATGTCTATGAAGTACTTAAATTAGAATCTTCTTGTCAAATCTCTTTGATGTGATGGTAAGACAATTTTTGGCACCCTGGCTATGGCCAAGTGGTAGCTCAACTCCCAGAGTGCTCAAGGGAGTACCATCTTCAAGGAGAGGCTAAGTTGAAATACTCTTTTCTAGATGCTTCTGCCCTGATCCCTCCCTGTTTTTATAGTTTTCCTAGTGCTCTGCTTTCCACCCCACCCCCCTTCCTGGACTATTGTGGCTAACTAGGAAGTACACTATCCCCAGGTCCCTAAAGTACCCTTGAATTTAAGGAAGACATCATCCACAGCCAAATTAAATCCTGTTCCACAGAAGCACAGCAATACAGTCACTCTAATGATGCTCAAAGTTGTAAGAAGATATGAAAGGCAAGACAAATTTGGGGTTGAAGGTTTTGTAGGTGGGTTGATGTCCCCTTTCCTCCTCTGGAAGTCCTGCCTAGCTACATGAGGTGACCATTTCAGTTTGTATATCCCCTCTAGTAGGAATCTCAGCTGCAGTCACCTCCATAGACTCCTCATATCTTCCCCATCCCAGGTCTCCAGGAGTCCTAGAGATGCCCCCCACCCATTTCTACTCTTACTCCAACCCCTCTCCCATCCCCCTTCCTCCTCACTGGATCAATATTTCAGATACTCTCCTCACTTTCTCTTCTACCCAGTTTCCTGTCTCCATCCACCTCTGGTAACTATTTAGTTTCCTCTTCCAAGTGAGACTCCCTCTGGACCTCCTGATTACCCAATTTCGTTGGTCTGTGGATTGGGTCTGTGCATAATTGTTCTTCATTATATGGCTAATATACATGTAAAAGTGACTACATACCCAATGTCTTTCTGGCTCTGGGTTACCTCATTCAGAATGATATTCTCAAGTTCCATCTATTTGTCTATAAAACTCATGGTGACTTGGATTTTAATAGCTGAATAGTATTCCATTGTGTAGACGCAGCATATTTTCTTTATCCATTCTTCAGATGATGAATATCTAGGTTGTTTCCAGTTTCTGGCTGTTATGAATAAAGTTGAGCAAGTGTCCTTGTAATATGGTGGAGCATCCTTGTCTCCTGTACCAATGTGTTCAAGCCTATTGCCCACTTTCTCTTCTATTAGATTTAGTGTATACGGTTTTATGGAGCAGAGACTGATGGAACAACCAATCAGTAACTGCCCCAACTTGAGACCCATTCCATGTGAGAGAGCCACTTCCTGACACTATTAGTAATGCTCATTTATGTCTGCAGACAGGAACCTGGATAAAAATATCAGACATTGGAACCTTGTAGCAGATATTTCTCTGCTTTGCTGTAACCTGCCTACCTGAAATTTCTACCAATGTAAATGAAAAATAAATGCCTCAATGTACAACTTTATTTTCTAACTATAGAAACATCACAAACTGCTTCCATGTCAGGACATCTTTTGTGGACCAATCTAAATTAATGTTCTATGGTTATGGGCACTGATATGAGTCATCAGTGATAGATAAATTTTCTCTTCTTTTCTTTGAAGTAAGAGCTGTGTTTTGAGTAGACATGGGAAACGAGAGTATAAGGGAGGATGCCAAAACCTCACCATAAGCTATGGATTCATCTGTTCTTCCAAGACACAAAGGCCATGGAGAGTGCAGCCCATATGATCCTCAGGTAGAAATACATAAAAAGCCCCTTTTCCCTTTCCCTGGTGGTCACACATCCTCCACACAGGATTTGCAAGTGTGATACTATCTTTAAGTAACTAGCATCTTTACAGCCTTGGAGGAAGTCTAACTGGGAAAAGCGGGGTCTGTAGGAATTGAAGAGGGGAAAGAGGTATAGGGCTCGATTCAGTCACGGTACATTGTAATCTAGGATAGTGCTGTCAAAATTAAAATCATTTTAAAAACTCTGAAATGTGTATTTATTTTAGCATATTTAGCAAACTTTAAGCTAGTACGTTTGTGAGTATGTTTTGAAAGCATTACTCTTTCATTTCTTTTTCTGAGGCTCTAATAACAGAAATAATAAACCTTTTGTCACAATGTTAATACAATCCCTCAAACTCTGCTTTGCTTTTGTCTGTATTTTCCTGCATTAGATAAATCTTACTCTTCTTTCTTTGTTTTCTGTGGTTGTTCCACCTGCAATTTCTCTTCTACTATGCAGTCTACTTACTTGCTTTCTAATTTTTCAGTTTATAAGATGTGTATTTCACAGTTTTATACCTATTGTTTCCTTGGTAAGGTTTTCTACTTCTTTGTTGAGGTGTGCTATTTCTTTTCATTTATTCATAATTGGTCACTAGAATAAGCTTATAAGAATTTATTTAAAACATTTGCCACATTATTGAAACATATTTTTCATTTCTATATCACCATCATTTGATTACCTCTTTTTGCTTGCTTTGAGATATTTCTGCTTCATAATATGAAAACTGTTTCTTTTAATTGATAGCTGACATTTTTATATTATGCTTTAAGATTTTAGATTTTATTTCTACTCACAACCCAGGATAGGCAACACATATTTGTTTTGTTTTAATATTTTCTAGTGTTTGATTGCAATACTGTGGTTATTTTCTTAATAAATTTTATTATAAAAATTTGAAAACAAATAAAAATTTCATACATTAATTTAGCCATATTCAAATTGTATACAATTTTATGTATTCATGCACATAGATAGAACTGACATTCAAAGTGGAAACTATAAAGCTCCACATTAAATTTTACACTTTCAGTATTAAAAGTATTTTATACACTTCTCCATCACTCCAAAAAAACTGAAAATAAAAAAATGACAGAATTAGAATTAGAAAAAAATTAGCTTTGTATCTTATTGACATTTCTCTACTTTTCTTGGTGATTTCTGTTTGAGCAGACTTCCCCTTCCTTCTCCCTTTGGCTATAGAATATGGCTGATGTCAATTTCCTTTTTTTAGTTTCCCAACTCTTGATCCAAAATATATGAAGTCTATACTAATCAAAACAGTTTTCCATATTTCCATGACTTCTAAGATACCCAAGTTCATCTCTTTTCTTTTTATTTTCTAGAAGACCCTAAACTTACAGTTGTAAATCATAGGAGCAACCAAAAGAATTCATGTCTTTTTTATGTACTGGGATTTAGAATTTCCACTTAGTATTTTAAGTTTCATTCTATACTAGGTGGATGCTCCCTCTTAACTCTGTTTCTTATAGCTGGAGGGTGATGGATAACTATATCTTTTTGAGAAAAAGTTGTACCTCAGGAGGTATGTCTAACCCTGCAGTGACACTGCCACAGGATTAGCATCAGGGAGTCAAGTTTACACTCAGTTAACAGGGAACACACATGTTCTATTCATATTAGTGCATTAAATGTGTACGTGTCTTTACCTGCCCTGCTCTAACCAACCTACCCAAACCCCACAGCTCAGTTGTATTTTCTGTCTAGAAGATAAGGTAATACTGCAAGGACACTTGCAGTGTAACATGCTAAGCACAGTGTAAAGTTTAACAAGATGGCTGTTATGGAGAAAGAGACAGACTAGAATAGTTTACTTCACAGACCTCATAAAGTAGAGAAAATGCTTATAGTGATTCTCTATATTTACTATCCATGCAAAAGACTTTTAAGAATACAGATATGAATAACACAGGTCTAGTGCATTTATATGTACACATGTTTATCATAACCAAACAAATAAGCAAAACAGAATATTATTGATTGTATTATATTCTACAAGAGTGAAAATAGAACAAATAATGAAATCTACTGGAGGTAAGGGAAGAAAAGATACTTCGAAGAAACAATTAAGGAAAGATGACAGTAAGAGGATTCAGACATATACATCACAGAGAATGCTAACCTTCCCATGTGAAGAGCAAGTACAGGCATCCGAGGAGAAAGGGACTTTACATTTATGAATCAAGAGAACTTTTGAGAGGAGTCAAAAATCAGCATTTTTCTTAAATGAAAATAATTCAGGTGACTGCCCACCATCCCTGACCAGCTAAGCTGACTTTTATAACTTGAAATGCTGATCTAGTGCAGTATATAACACCTTTGAGATGGTACCAATGAGGAGAGAAGAACTGGATAACTGCAGGGCTACACCGACTCCAGGCTTTACTTGTTGGATACTTTGTTGTTGTTGTTCTTTTCTGAAGATTAATTGTCTTACTTTGGGTTTCTATTGCTATGATAAACATCATAATCTCAAAATGATGAATAGGAAAACGTTAATTTCACTGTCCAGTTCCATATCATATCCATCATAAAAGACAGTCCAGAAATTCAAAGCAGGAACATGGAGGCAAGGCATGAAATAGAAGCTATTAAAAAATACTACTTATTAGTTTGTTACCTGTGATTTGCCCATACTGCCTTTGTACAGCACCCAGGACCACCAGCCTAGGAGTGTCACAACCCACAGTGAGTTGGGCTCTCCCATATCAATTACCAATCATGAAAACTCTTTACAGGCTTTCTTATAGGCCAGTCTCAAGATTTACTTTCTCAATTGGGGTTTTCTTTCCTAAGTGATGCTAGATTGTGTCAAGCAGACATAAAACTAGTTAGCACAATTAACTCCATACTTAACATACAAACATATTACTATTCATCTAGAACTTTCCCTTTCTTGGCAATCTGCAAGGTCTTATATGAATATGAATATCACAATATAAGACATTATAACTTTTAAACATGCTAGTCTTTAAAATGTTTAGTCTCTTTAAAGCATTCTAAGTATCTTTCAAAGTTCAATACTATCTAAAATCAGCAACCTGGGATATAACCCTTCTGGTTTTTATCTGCACCCTGAAGCAGACCCTGTGCCACATGTCTCTGCACCACAATCATGCTCAGTAATAACTAGTCTCCCAGGAATGCTAAGCTTAGTGCATCTAAGCTCATAGGTGAGACCACAACTGTTGCCCCAATACCTGGCCCAAATGGGATCTGCCTGGGGCCCACAAGATCCAAGAACTGCAAAGCAGCTGAGGACAAGATCCTTTCAGTTTGCATCTGCACCCCAGAGCTGATCCTGTGCCACAGCTCTCTGCACCCCAATTCCACCTAATGATAGCATGTCTCCCAGGAGTCTGTCACACCTAAGCTCACAGAATCACAGGCTAACAGGAGGGACAAGCTCCATTCAGAGACAGCAAGACCAGTTAACACCAGAGATAATCAGATGGCAAGAGGCAAGTGCAAGAACATAAGCAACAGAAAACAAAGCCACTTGGCATCATCAGAACCCAGTTCTCCCACCAAAGAAAGCCTTGGATACCCCAACACACCTGAAAAGCAAGATTCTGATTTAAAATCACTTCTCATGATAATGATAGAGGATTTAAAAAGGACATAAATAAAACCTTTACAGAAATACAGGAGAATACAGGTAAACAGGTAGAAGCCCTTAAAGAAGAAACACAGAAATTCCTTAAATAAATACAAGAAAACACAACCAAGCACATGAAGGAATTGAACATAACCATCCAGGATCTAAAACTGGAAATAGAAACTATAAAGAAATCACAAACAGAGACAATTATGGAGATAGAAAACATAGGAAAGAGATCAGGAGTCATATATGCAAACCTCACCAACAGAATACAAGTGATAGAAGAGAGAATATCAGGTATAGAAGATACCATAAAAGACATACATTGACACAATAGTCAAAAAAAGGCAAAATACAAAATGTTCCTAACCCAAAACAGCCAGGGAATCCAGGACACAATAAAAAGACCAAACCTAAGGATAATAGCTATATAAGAGAATGAAGATTCCCAACTCACAGGTCCAGTAAACATCTTCAACAAAATTATTGAAGAAAACTTACCTAACCTAAAGAACGAGGTGCCCATAAACATACAAGAAACATACAGAATCCCAAAAAAGATTGGACCAGGAGAGAAATTCCTCCTGTCACATAGTAGTCAAAACACCAAATGCAGCTTAAGGTCCGGGATTGTGATTCCACCAGAGGTTCCTTTATTGTTGAGAATAGTTTTGGCTATCCTGGGTCTTTTGTTATTCCAGATGAATTTGCAAATTGCTCTTTCTAAGTCTGTGAAGAATTGAGTTGGAATTTTGATGGGGATTGCATTGAATCTGTAGATTGCCTTCAGTAAGATGGCCATTTTTACTATATTAATCCTGCCAATCCATGAGCATGGGAGATCTTTCCATCTTCTGAGATCTTCTTTGAATTCCTTCTTCAGAGACTTGAAGTTCTTGTCAAACAGATCTTTTACTTCCTTAGTTAGAGTTACACCGAGGTATTTTATATTATTTGTAGCTATTGTGAAGGGTGTTGTTTCCCTAATTTCTTTCTCTGCCTGTTTATCCTTTGTGTAGAGGAAGGCCTCTGATTTGCTTGAGTTAATTTTATATCCAGCTACTTTGCTGAAGTTGTTTATCAGGTTTAGGAGCTCTCTGGTGGAATTTTTGGGGTCACTTAAGTATACTATCATATCATCAGCAAATAGTGATAATTTGACTTCTTCCTTTCCAATTCGCATCCCTTTGATCTCCTTTTGTTGCCTAATTGCTCTGGCTAGAACTTCAAGTACAATATTGAATAGGTAGGGAGAGAGTGGGCAGCCTTGTCTAGTCCCTGATTTTAGTGGAATTGCTTCAAGTTTCTCTCCATTTAGTTTGATGTTGGCTACTGGTTTCCGGTATATTGCTTTTACTATGTTTAAGTATGCGCCTTGTACACGGTCCCCAATGAAGGAGTTAGAGAAAGGTTCTAAGGAGCTGAAGGGTTTGTAGCCCCTTAGGACGAACAACAATTACTAACTAGTACCCTCAGAGCTCCCAGGGACCCAACCACCAATCAAGGACTATACAGGGTGGGATTGAATGTACTGGCAGCAGGTATATAGTAGAGGATTGCAAATTCGATCATCAATAGGAGTAAAGGACCTCGGCCTTGTGAAGGTTTTGTGCCCCAGTGTAGGGGAATGCCAGGGCCAATAAGTGGGAGAGGGTGGGGTGACAGGCATTGGGAGGGGGGAGGCAAAAGGGATTTGTTCTTGTGTTTGTTTGTTTGTTTTGGAGGGGAACCTGGGAAAGGGAAAAATGTAAATAAAGAAAATACCTAATTTAAAAAAAAAAAAAAAGAAGCATTATCCTTAAATTTTTTGAATGGTAGTAGGCCCCTAAGATAAAATTTGAGTGTGTGCATTTTTTAAAAATGCACAAAATCATTCTTCGAAATGTATTGGCTCAAATCATGTTCCTCCAACAGAGAACATACACAGGAAATTTCTTACAAAACATTTCATTTGAACAATAGAGGAACCAGTTCTGCTTCTCAAAACAACCTCTTTATAAAGGACATTGTTGGAACTAGATGTGTCTTATACAAAATATCTAAATATCTTATGGACATGCTTGATTTCCATATGGCTACACGATATTGAGCACCTACTAGTGATTGTTGCTGCCCTTGCTCTGGAACTCATCACCATTCCCCATTGGGTTTGGGAAGCAGGTAGTTCCTAGAAAAGCTTTCCCTTTATTATCAGTATCTATAATTTTCTTTTGTTGAGTTTGGGGCTTTGAGAAGATTTAAGAACAACAATATCAACCAACCAGTGTTCCCAGGGTCTAAACCACCAATCAAGGAGTGCACATGGAAGGACCCATGGCTCCAGCTGCTTATGTAGCAGAGGATGGCCTAGTCAGTCATCAATGGGAGGAGAGGCCCTTGGTCCTGTGAAGGCTTGATGTCCCAGTGTAGGGGAATATCAGGGTGGGGAGGCAGGAGTGTGTGGGTGGGGAGGGGCACACCATCATAGAAGCAGGAGGAGGGGGATGGGATAGGGAGTTTCTGGTGGGGAAATAGGGAAAGGGGATAACATTTGAAAGAAAAATAAATAAAATATCCAATAAAAAAAAACAGCACCAAATGCACAGACTAAAGAAAGAATATTGAAAGCACTAAGCAATCCAGCCTGATATAGCTGTCTCCCGAGAGGCTCTGACAGTACCTGACTAATACAAAAGTAGAGGCTCACAGCCATTCATTGAATTGAGTACAGGGTCCCCAAATGAAGGAGCTAGAGAAAGGACCAAAGGAACTGAAGGGTTTGCAGCCCATTAGGACGAACAACAATATGAACTAACTAGTATCCTCAGAGCTCCCAGGGACTAAACCACCAACCAAGGAGTACACATGGTGGGACTCATTGCTCCAGCAGCATGTGTATAGTAGAGGATGGCCAAGCCAGTCATCAATGAGAGGAGAGGCCCTTGGCCCTGTGAAGGTTCTGTGCCCCAGTGTAGGGGAATGCCAGGGCCAGTAAGTGGGAGAGGGTGGGGGGGTGAGCAGGGGAGGGGGGAACAAGGGTTTGTTGTTTTTTGTTTTTTTTGGAGGGGAAACTAGGAAATATGACATGTAAATAAAGAAAATATCTAATAAAAGAAAAAAAAAAAGAAAGCACTAAGCAGAAAAGGTCAAGTAACATATAAAGGCAGACCTATCAGAATTACACCAGACTTCTCAACAGAGACTCTTAAAAGCCAAATCTTGGGCAGATGTCATACAGACCCTAATATCTCTTAAACATCAATGGACTTAATTCCCCAATAAAAGACATAGACTAAAAGACTGGATACATAAACAGGACCCAGCATTTCTCTGGGACAGAGACTAACACTACCTTAGAGTAAAGGGCTGGAAAAATTTTTTCCAAGAAAATGATGCCAAGAAACAAGCTGGAGTAGCCATTCTAATATCAAGTAAATAGTCTTTCAACCAAAAGTTATCAAAAAAGATAAGGAAGGGTACTTCATACTTATCAAAGGAAAAATCTATAAAGATGAACTCTCAATTCTGAAAATCTATGCCCCGAATTCAAGTGCACCCACATTTGTAAATGAAGTATTACTAAAGTTCAAAGCACACATTGAACCTCACACAATAATAGTGGGAGACTTCAACACTCCACTTTTACCAGTGGACAGATCATCGAAACAGAAACTAAACACTGATGCAGTGAAACTAACAGAAGTTATGAACCAAATGAATTTAACAGGTATCTATAAAATATTTCATTCTAAAACAAAGAATATACCTTCTTCTCAGCACCTCATGTTACCTTCTCCAAGTTTACCATCAATGCAAAACTACTCGACAAAATTCTCACAAATGAATCCAAGAACACATCACAATGATAATTCACCATGTTCAAGTAGGCTTCAACCCAGGGATGCATGGATAGTTCAATATATGGAAATCCATCAATGTAATCTACTACATAAACAAATTCAAAGAAAAACCCCACTTGATCATCTCACTAGATGCTGAGAAAACATTTGACAAAATTCAATATCCCTTCATAGTAAAAGTCTTGGAAAGACCAGGAATTCAAAGACCGTACCTAAACACAATACAAGCATTATACAGCAAATCAATATTCAACATCAAACTAAGTGGAGAGAAGTTTGAAGCAATACCACTAAAATCAGGGACTAGACAAGGCTGCCCACTCTCTCCCTACCTAGTCAACATAGTTCTCAACATTCTGTCCAGGGCAAATAGGCAGCAATTGGAGGTCAAAGGGATACAAATTAAAAAGGAAGAAGCCAAGATATCATCATTGGCAGATGATACATAAGTGACCACAAAAATTCTACCAGAGAACCCCTAAACATAATAAACAACTTTGGCAAAGTGGCTCAGTATAAAATTAATTCAAACAAATCAGTAGCCTTCCTCTACTCAATGGATAAATGGACCCAGAAAGAAATTAGGGAAATGACACCCTCCAAAATAGTCTCAAATACTATAAAATATCTTGGTGTGACTCTAACCAAGCAAGTAGACAATGAAGAAGACCTCAGAAAATGGAAAGATTCCCCCATGCTCATGGATTAGTAGGATTAACATAATAAAAATGGTTATCTTACCTAAGGCAATCTACATATTCAATGAAATACCCATCAAAATTCTAACTCAATTATTCACATAGTTAGAAAGAGCAATTCTTAAATTCATTAGGAGCAAAAAAAAAAAAAAAAAAAAAAAAACAGCATAGCAAAAACTATTCTCAACACTGACCTCAAACTGTGCTACAGAGCAATCAAGATAAAAACCCCATATTTGTAAAGAGACAAGCAAGTAGATCAACTGAATAGAAAAGAAGACCCAGAATTAAGCCCACCCACCTATGGTCACCTGATCTTTGAAAAAGAAGCCAAAACTATCCAGTGGAGAACAGACGGAATATTCAACAAATGGTGCTAGATCAAGTGGCAGTCAGCAAGTAAAAGAATGCAAATTTCTCCATTTTTATCTCCTTGTACAAAGCTCAAGTCCAAGTGGATCAAGAACCTCCACATAAAACCAGATAAATTGAATCTAACAAAAGACAAAGTGTAAAACAGCCTAGAACACACTGTCACAGGGGAAATTTTCCTGAACAGAATACCAATGGCCCAGGCTCTAAGATCAATTATAGACAAATGAGATCTCATAAAACTGAAAAAACTTCTGTAAGGCAAAGGACACTGTAATCAGGACAAAATGGCAACCAACAGATTGAGATGAGATCTTTACTTATCCTACATCCAATAGAGGGCTAATATCCAATATATATAAAGTACTCAAGAAAGTAGACTCCAGAAAATCAAATAACCTTATTTTTAAAATGGGGTTTAGGGATAAACAAAGAATTCTCAATTGAGGGATCTCAAATGGCCAAGAATCACCTAAAGAAGTGTTCAACATCCTTACTCATCAAGGAAATGCCAATCAAAATGACCCTGAGATTCCACTTCCCACCAGTCAGAATGTCTATGATCAAAAACTCAGGTGACAACAGATGCTGGCAAGAATGGGAGAAAGAGGAACACTCTTACATTGCTAGTGGGATTGCAAGCTGGTACAATCATTCTGGAAATCAGTCTGGCAGTTCATCAGTAAATTGAAGCTGAGGACCCAGCCATACCATTCCTGAACATATACCCCAAAGTTGCTCCAACATATAACAAGAACACATGTTCCACCATGTTCATAGCAGTCTTTTTTTGTAGTAACCAGAAGTTGGGAAAAAACTCATATGTCCCTCAACAGAGAAATAGATACAGAAAATGTGGTACATTTACACAATAGAGTACTACTCAGCTATTAAAAACAATGATTTCATGAAATTCACAGGCAAATGGATGGAACATGCAAATATCCTCAATGAGGTAACCCAATCACAAAGAACATACATGGTATGTGCTCACTGATAAGTGGATATTAGGCAAACAGCTCAGAATATCCACAATATAACTCATAGACCATATGAAGCTTAAGAAGAACGAAAACCAAAGAGTGGATGCTTCAGTCCTACTTAGAAGGGATAAAAATAATAATGGTAGGTAGAGAGTTGGGAAGGACTTGGGAAGAAGAGAGGAAGGGGAGGGGAAAAAGGCAGGGGCAAGATCAGATGTGGGAAGAGATGGAGGAGATGTACAGTGGGTCATGAAATTGAACAGAGATGTGTAGCAATGGAGGATGGGAACCTGGGAATAGCCACCAGAAAGTCCCAGATGCCAGGAAAGCAAGAGGCTCCCAGGACCTAACAGGGATGGCATTAGCTGAAATACCCTATAAAGGGGAGAGAGAACTTGTAGAGACCAAATCCAGAGATTAAACAGGCCCCAGGTTGATGGATAGATCCACCTACTCATCCCAAAAATTTTAACCCAGAATTGCTCCTGTCTAAAATAAATACAGAGACAAAGATTGGAGCAGAGACTGAATGAATGGCCATCCAGAGGTTCTCTCACCTGGGGACCCATTCAGTATAAAGGCACCAAACCTAGACACTAATGCTGATGCCATGAAGTACTTGCTGACAGGACGCTGATATAGCTGTCTTCTGAGATGCTGTGTCAGAGCCTTACCAATACAGATGAGGATACTTGCAGCCAACAATTGGACTAACCACAGGGACCTCAATGTAGGAGTTAGGACGACTGAGGAACTGAAGGGGTTTGTAACCCCATAGGAGGAACAACATTATCAACCAACCAGACTCCCAGATCTCCCATGGACCAAACCACTAACTAATGAATACACATAGTGGGACCCATGGGCTCTAGCTGCATATGTAGCAGAGGATGGTCTTATCATGTCATCAATGGGTAGGGAGGCCCTTAGTCCTGTGATGACTCGATGCCCCAGCATAGGGAAGTGCTAGGGCAGTGAGGCAGGATTGGGCTGGGGGGACACACTCACAAAAGCAGGAGGAGGGGAAGGGGACAGTTGTTTGAGGAGGGGAACTGGGGAAAGGGGATAACATTTGATGTGTAAATAAATGAAATCACCAAAATAAAAAAGGAAAAGAACTCTCTAAAGTGTCAAAAGTCTATAAAAATTCAAGAAATTCTATACCATGAGCTCTTGTAAAATCAAAAATAGTTTACATAATTTATAACTCCAAGAACGAAGAATCTGAATACAGTCTCAATCAAATAAAATTAAAACCATTATCTAACAGAATAAAAAGTTCAATGCTTCTTTGTCTTTTATTTTGGTCTCCTTGAGCCCTCTGGCTCCTACAATCCTTCCTCCTCCTCTTCCTCAGGATTCCCTAAGCTCCACATAGCTCAGGGTATCTACATCTATGCCCAACAGTTGTTGTGTAAAGGCCTGCCCTTTTCTGAAGAGAAATGGAGAAAGTATGGACAAGGGGAAGGGGAAGAAGGGTGGTGAGAGGAAGGACTGGGAGGAGAGGAAGGGGGGGAAATCTGGCCAGGCCAGTAAGCAAGGAAGGAAGGAAGGAAGGAAGGAAGGGAGGGAGTAAATAAATAAATAAATAAATAAATAAATAAATAAATAAATAAGTTAAGTTCAGTTCTTCTGGACTTACTCATGATCCTCTGGGCTTCAAAGACCTGGGCCACTTCTGCACTGCCCTCTGAAGCACACACAGTTTGTCTTCTGTCTTTTTTACTCTAAAGTTGCTGTTCTTCTTGGTGGTCTTCCTATAATACTGGCATCTCCAAAATTTTGACATAGATCTTCAAGTACTCTAACCCTGCCACAGACTACTCAGACACAAGCTCTCTCCATGATCTTTTCAACCCTGGGGCTTTTATCTCAACTAAGGCTTCATATATATCAAGTTGCCTTCTGGTGTCTTACAATACCAAGCAGTAGCTGCTCTCCAGGAACCCTCCGCCAATGACTTCAAAAACGGTGGCACTGGGAAATCTTATACCTTTCCAAGTTCCTGTGCCATCACAAGGTACAGCCTTGTCCCTATCACTACCCTTGAACATGGCTTCTGTGTACTGATCGTGAGAAAATAATTTCCAGAAGATATGGCCTCAATAATGATGGTGTCTTCTTAATTGCTGGTGAATCTTCAGCTTCAGTTAAACAATCCAGTTGTTTTAGCTACCCAAAAGTTTTACTTTACTGGTTCTCAATCAAAAAATAGCATTCAAACACCCCGAATGAGTCTGATTCTGTCTGAAACTTCACAAATGAAGCTTCCATTTTCTACACTATTCTAAGGATTCTTTGCTTCCAAACTCCCATAGAATAGTCTCCTGAGCTTTGAAGACTCAATAGCTTTTCCAGCCCCAAAATCAAATGTCACAATATATGGTCAGGTCTGTCACAGAAATATACCACAATCCTGGTACTAATTTCTATCTTAGTTAAGGTTTATATTACTATGAAAATTTTTCATATCAAAAGCAATTTGTAAAAGAAAGAGTTTATTTCTCTTTTTACTTGCACATCATATTCCCTAATCCACGGAAGACAATGTAGGAACTCAAGAGAGGAACATGGATACAAGAAATGAAGTGGACTCCATTGAGGAATGCTATTACTGGCTTTCTCCCTTTCTCCTGCTTATCCTGTTTTCTTATAGCACCCAGGCCCACAGTGATCTAGGCTCTATAACATCAAGCATCAATCAAGAAAATGCCCCTCATGACTAAGAAAGTTGAACATTTCTTTAGGTGCTTCTTGGCCTTTTGAGATTGCTCAGTTGAGAATTCTTTGTTTAGCTCTGTACCCCATTTTTAATAGGATTATTTGGTTCTCTGGAGTCTAACTTCTTGAGTACTTTGTATATATTGGATATTAGTCCTTGTCTTAGTCAGGGTTTCTATTCCTGCACAAACATCATGACCATGAAGCAAGTTGGGGAGGAAAGGGTTTATTTGGCTTACTTCTGCATTGCTGTTGATCACCAAGGAATTCAGGACTGGACCTCAAGCAGGTCAGGAAGCAGGAGCTGATGCAGAGGCCATGGAGAGATGTTCCTTGCTGGCTTGCTTCCCCTGGCTTGCTCAGCCTACTCTCTTATAGAACTCAAGACTTTCAGCCAAGGGATGGCACCACCCACAAGGGGCCCTACCCCCTTGGTCACTAATTGAGAAAATGTCCCATAGCTGGATCTCATGGAGGCACTTCCCCAACTGAAACTACCTTCTCTGTGATAACTCCAGCCTGTGTCAAGTTGACACAAAACCAGCCAGTACAGTCCTCTATCAGATATAGGATTGGTAAAGATCTTTTCCCAATCTGTTGGTTGCCATTTTGTCTTGATTACAGTAGCCTTTGCCTTACAGAAGCTTTTTCAGTTTTATGAGATCTCATTTGTCTATAATTGATCTTAGAGCTTGGGCCATTGGTATTCTGTTCAGGAGAATTTTCCCTGTGCCCATATATTCAAGGTTCTTCCCCACTTTCTCATCTATTAGATTCAGTGTATTTGATTTTATGTAGAGGCTCTGTCAGAACCTGGCAAATACAGAGGCATGTGCTTGCATCCAATCATTGGACTCAGCATAGAGACCCCAGTGGAGGAGTTAGAGAAAGGACTGAAGGAGCTGAAGGGGTTTGCAACCCCATAGGAAGAACAATATCAAACAGCCAAACCCCTAGGGACTAAACCACCAACCAAAGAGTATACATGGCTCTAGCCATATATGTAGCAGAAGACAGCCTTGTCGGGCATCAGTGGGAAGAGAGACCCTTGGTTCTGTGAAGAATCGATGCCCCAGTGTAAGGGAATGCCAGGGCAGGGAGGCAGGAATGGGTGGGTGGGTAGGGGAGTACTATCATAGAAGCAGGGTGAGGGGGTTGGGATAGGGTGTTTCCATAGGGGAAACTGGGAAAGGGGATAATATTTGAAATGTAAGTAAACAAAATATCCAATAAAAAAAGAAAGAAAATGTTCCTCATAGGCTTAGCCCACAAGCCAAATAGCCAATCCATTTTCTTAGTTGACTTTCCCTCTTCTCAATTAATTCTATTTTGTGACAAGTTGACATAAAACCAGTCAGCAGTACATTGTTAACTCAGTGTAATGCTTCCTACTGCCAGATGGTTCAATTTACATGATGCTAAAAAATGTAATCATGTGGCTTGCAGAGAATATTTTGTGTAAAAGCCATGACTAGTCAATTGTCTAGATCCACAGAGGGATGATAAGCACTATATTTCTAGTTGTACTTTCTTCTCTTGTAGACATGGGGGGCAGTAGGCAGCCACCTCAAATGACTCCTGACATCCTTCTCTCCTGATGTTGAGTCAACCCCCTCCACATTTAAACCTGCACAGAAACCATTACTGACTCAAAAATGTAGACACTCCATCTTTACCATGGTAGCTTGGTTTTGAACTCTTCATTTCCAACACTGTGCTCAAATTTAATCTATGTTTCTATATGGTGAAATGACAATTAATTACCAAATGGTACTTTTAAAAAATTAGATCAATTATGTTGAAGAAAAATAGTGAAAATTGTAGTTGAGGATGAAATCTATTTATCTTACTAAAGTGAAGCCCTGAGAGAAGGCAGAAAGATAAAATCAGTTCAGGGCAAGCTTTTCTTTATGCCAAGATGAAGACTAGGCATCACATCCTTCAGGGACATGTTTTCCAACAAGAACCTTGTGTAATAATGAAGGGACTGTTTGAGAAGATAAAATCAAGTTTGCTGTAATTGTCAAAATAAAGGGATTTGATCATCCCAAGTCAGGCAGATAGACTTTCTCTGATTTCTTGTTTTTCCAAAGAATCAGAGTAAATTTGAAATCAAGCAAAAATAACTCCACCAGATTTTCTGGTTGTGACTTAAAGTTGTAATATGGAAGCAGATGATTTATGGGTTGTGAGAAATGGCTAGCTCAGAATCACCACCTGGAATAGTTACCTGTGATCTCAGGGTGATTTTATTATGTGTCTCCTTGTTCCTTTATGGATGGCTTAAATCCAGTTTCTAAGAAAAGGTTGGGAGAACAGAGGCATACCCACTGAATAGTACATGCTCTTTTCAGATTGACTGAATTAATGTATGAGCAGCCTCAGACTACTCACTAACAGAGAAGTCCTACTGAGACTAGCTAACCCCTTCCCTTCTGTTGTGCATAAGAATCACACTGAAGTTTAGCTTGCTTTGTGATTGGTGCTAGTCCACCAAAGTTCACAAAATTACATGACTCCAGATTTTCTATACCTATGTCTGTTCTTTCTTTATCCCTTTTGCACCCTGGTCAGGTTTCTGGTATCAAGCCATATAGGTTGTAATAGTTATCAGTCTTTAATATCAGACTGCACTTAAGCTATCAATCACACCTAAGAAAGGGAAGAAATATGTCAAATGGAAGTGGAATACTTTCGCACTTCCGAGACTCTAGAGTTTGAGAAAATGTGTTGCTCTGGTTTAGAAGTGACCTGATCTAAAACATTTTACTATAGACAAATAAGTGGGTTTAGACAGGAATTATTATTAAGGATTAAATAAAGCTCTAAGAAAAAGCCTAAAAGGCATAGAAGTTGAGGGTTTATGCTAATGAATGCCTGAGCTGCCTTTATGAAAAGCTAAGGATGATTCTAGTGGGCACTCAAAAGGCTGGAGTAAGTCAGACAGTCTGTCTTCCAAGAGTTACCCTTCTGTTTGTCTTCAGAATTCTGGTAGAAATTTAGACAACAAAGGACATTCTGAAGAAATCTCTGATGGAAATGGAAATAAAGAGCATGTTAGTGGGTATTGGAGGAAAGGTGACCTTTGTTGTAAATTAATGAAAGACTTAAGTGAATCATGCTCTTGGCTAGTACTTTGGTGCAGTATAGAGCCTCTGATCAATGATGTATTTAGTGGAATAAATATCTGAGCAAATGGTTTAAGATGTATCACAATGTTTCTTAAATGCTCATAGCAATAGGCAAAGCAAAATCAAAGAAATAAAATTATAAGAGAAGCAGGATTTGCATACCTGGATAATTCCATTTTACTCTATAGTAAATAATGAGTAGTCATGTTCAGGAGAGAAAACCAAAGCTGGGAATTAATCTTTTAACAAAGAGATGATGGGTAAGAAAAGTATGCTCATCAAAGCAGTACAAGGTCAAACTAAAAAGGGGTTCAGAAGCAGAGTGCTGAAGTTTTGAAGGAGCACTCACTAATTCTCAAGCAACTATTTTTTTAAACTTTTATTGCATTATGATGAGAAAAGTTACATGATTTCAATTTATCTGAATTTGTTAACATTTAAAAACATATTTTAAGTAAATAGAATTAAATCACATTCTTGTTTCCCTTTTGTTCCCCCACTCCTCCCAGAGACCCCCCTTCAATACCTACAATATCTTTTTTTCATATTCCTTAAAATTTATAAAATATTATAACAATAAAATAAGTATTATAAAAGTTGATTGATATAAAACAACAATCAATTTAACAGTCTTATGTAGATGCTCGTCTACAGCAATAGTGAAAATACATTTTTATCAATATAAATTTTAAATAACTCCAAACATATTAATTGTAAACTTCAAAATAATACATCACTACTGGTATTTTCCTAAATGAACATAA
>JADRCD010120387.1:0-14833 GCA_019843815.1 Montemys delectorum
ATGACATCTGCCCAGGATCTTCTAGCTTTCATAGTCTCTGGTGAGAAGTCTGGTGTAATTCTGATAGGCCTGCCTTTATATGTTACTTGATCTTTTTCCCTTACTGCTTTAAAATTCTTTCTTTGTTTAGTGCATTTGGTGTTTTTATTATTATGTGTCGGGAGGAATTTCTTTTCTGGTCCAGTCTATTTGGAGTTCTGTAGGCTTCTTGTATGTTCATGGGCATCTCTTTCTTTAGGTTAGGGAAGTTTTCTTCTATAATTTTGTTGAAGATATTTGCTGGCCCACTACATTGGGAGTGAGGAACTCTCTTCTATACCTATTATCCTTAGGCTTGGCCTTCTCATTGAGTCTTGGATTTCCTGGATGTTTTGGGTTAGGAGCTTTTTGCTTTTTGCATTTTTTTTTTGACTGTTGTGTCAATGTTTTCTATAGTATCTTCTGCCCCTGAGATTCTCTCTTCTATCTCTTGTATTCTGTTGGTGATGTTTGCATCTATGATTCCTGATTTCTTTCTTAGGTTTTGTATGGCCAGGGTTGTCTCTCTTTCTGTTTTCTTTATTGTTTCTATTTCCATTTTTAGATTCTGGATGGTTTTGCTCATTTCCTTCACCTGTTTGATTATGTTTTCCTGAAGATCTTTAAGGGATTTTTGTATTTCCTCTTGAAGGGCTTCTAGCTGTTTACCTATGTTCTCTTGTATTTCTTTGAGGGTGCTATTTATGTCGTTCTTAAAGTCCTGTATCATCACCATGAGAAGTGATTTTATATCTCAATCTTGCTTTTCCAGTGTAATGGTGTGTCCAGGACTTGCTATGGTGGGAGAATTAGGTTCTGATGATGCCAAGTGACCTTGGTTTGTGTTGTTTATTTTCTGATGCTTGCCCCCCACCATCTGGATATCTCTAGTGCTACTTGCCCTTGCTAAATCTGACTGGAGCCTGTCCTTCCTGTGATCCTGGTTGTGTCAGAACTCCTCAGAGTCAAGCTATCTCTATGATCCTGATTATGGGATCTTGTGACCCTGGGCTTGTTAGAGCACCAGGGAGTGGAGCTTCCTCTGGGTGTTTTGGGAATGACTGCAGAGTTTGCGCCCAAGGTCTGCTTAGGGCACCGCCGGCCCAGACAGACCAGAAGCAACCTGAGCCACTGGGCTGCAGAGTTCCTGTGTGCCTGGGTCCTGCTGGTCCCAGTTACTCCCCGTGTTGGGACAGATGTTGTGTCCTCACCTCTCATCCTGGGTATGTAGAGCTTCCTCTGGGTGTTGTGGGACTGGAAGGAGCCTGAGCCACTGGACTGGCAGAGTTCCTGTGTGCCTGTTCCCACTGGTCCCAGTTACTCCAGGTATTCGGACAGATGTTGTGTCCTCCTCACCTCTAATCCTGGGTGTGTTAGAGTGCCTGGGAGTGGAGTTTCTTCTGGGTGTTGTGGGACTGGAAGGAACCTGAGCCACTGGGCTGGCAGAGCTCCTGTGTCCCTGGTCCTGCTGGTCCCAGTTACTCCCCGTGTTGGGACAGATGTGTCCTCCTCACCTCTCATATCTGGTTTTATATTGCAGTTTCTGATCCATTTGGACTTGTGTTTTGTGCAGGGTTATATACATGGATCTATTTGCATTCTTCTACATGCAGACATCCAATTTTGCTAGCAGCATTTGTTGAGGATGCTGTATTTTTCCAGTCTGCGTTTCTGGTTTCTTTATTAAAACTCAGGTGCCCATAGGTGTATAAATTTGTGTCTGGATCAATTCAATTCCATTGATCAATGTGTTTGGTTTTGTGCCAATACTATGCTGTTTTTGTTGTTTTGTTATTATTATTATTTGTTATAGTTTTGTGGTAAAACCTGAAATCAGGGGAAATAATACACCCAACAGTTCTTTTAGTATTCAGGATTATTTTAGCTATCCTGGATTTTTATGAAGATGGAAATTATTCTTTCAAAATCTGTGAAGAATTGTGTTGGATCATGATGGGTATTACATTGAGTCTGTAGATTGCCTTTGGTAGAATGGCCAGTTTTACTAGGCTAATCCTACCAATCCTTGAGAATAGAAGATCTTTCCATTTTCTGATATTTTTTTCAATTTTTTTCTTCTGTAACTTGAAGTTTTTATCATACAAGTCTTTCACTTGCTTGGTCAGAGTTACTCCAAAATATTTTATATTATTTGTGGCTATTGTGAAAGGTTTATTTCCCTGATTTCTTTCTCAGTCCGCTTGCCAGTTGTGTATAGAAAGGTACTGATTTTTTGTTAGTTAATTTTATCCATTTAAATGTATCCAGCTACTTCACTTGAAGTGTTTATAAGCTGAAGGAGTTTCCTTTCCAATATTTATTACCTTGATCTCCTTCAGTTGTCTTATTTCTCTAGGTAAGACTTTAAGTATGGAGAGAGTGGATCACCTTGTCTTATTCCTGATTTTACTGTAATTGCTTTGATTTGCTCTCCATTTAATTGATGTTGGCTATGGACTTGCTGTATGTTGCTTTCATTATGTTTAGGTATGTCCTATGTACCCTTAATTTCTCCAGAACTTTTAGCATGTAGGAGTGTTGTATTCCTCTTTAAGGATTTCTATACATTCATAAGGTTATCTTAAGATCTTTTGTGTGTGTGTGCTTCAGCTACATTGGAACATTCAGAGCCTGCTGTGGTAGGGTTACTGGGCTCTAGTAGAGACATATTATCCTGGCTCTTATTGATTGAATGCTTAAGTTAGTTGTCCAGGCATCTAGGATAGGGAAAACTGTAATTCTAAGTGCGAGTATATAGTCTTGTCTTTTTTTGTTGGGTTGATGTTTTGTTCCTTGGTTTCTGCTTCCTTTCTGGTTCCTAGGGGCAGTGACACCTGGTAGGAACCTGATGGCTATGACCATTTAGAGGTTACAGGTAAAATGTGGTTCAGTAGTGGGAGCTGATACTTGGGAAGGGGGATGGAGTCAGGGGCAGAAGTATGAGGCAGCTCAGAGGAGTAAGAAAAGCAGGGTGTCCCACCAGGATTGGCTTAGTTAGCCCCCTGGGAATTGGGGCAGAGAGTGAAGAGAAGGCGCAGCAGAAGGTTGGCTGCAGAGCTAAGGATGAAGCTGGGGGACTGGGTTTGGAGGAGCAGAGGGAAAGGTGAAGATCTGCAGTTACTTCCCTGGGAAAGCATCCTGTGGGTCCCCGGGAGTACCTGTCATGGGGGCTGAGATGAATCCATGAGGTGGGGGAGAGAGATTAGGAGAAGACCTGTGGGGTCCAGTAGGGGTGGGGGGGAGCTGCCACAGGCGTTCTGCTGCAGATCTGGGGATGAGACTTAAGGATAGGATTTGGAGGAGCAGAGGAAGAAGTGATGATCTGGGGCTATACCATTTATTTACCTGGTCATACTGGCCTATTCTGTTAATTTTTTTTTCTTCCAGAAAATAAACCTGGCTTCTTCTTAACCAGTGAGACTAAAGTGTAAGGAGGGAATGAGAGGGAACCCCTGCCTCCCTCAGGTCTCTGCTAAAAGCCAGTCAGCCACAGGCTCTCTCCCAACAGCTCTTGTCTCTGATCTGGATTCATTCAAGACTTCTGACCCAAGACCTACGATCAAAGGCCACTCAGACATTTGCTGTTCCCCAGACCTCACGCAAACATATCTGGTCTAATTTATGTACACACGCACACACCTCCTCATCTTCTAGAGAATATTTTTAGGACAGTAGGCAGATGGTTTGCACAATCAAATTGGGCATTATCAGGAATTACAACTCCCACACATTTGGTAATCCCAGAGTTACACACCCTACAATAGAAGAGAAGATGGAAGAAATCAGAAATCCTGTGGGCGGGGCCTGGGATGAAACCATTCGTCATTGCAGTATTTGAAGGCGTGCATTAGAATTAGTTTACACGCCGGTCAAATCAGGTGGACTGGCTATTTCCATCCCCCTCCCCTGACTTAAGAATGCCTTTAAGCACGGGCATGATCCATTGCACCTGATTTACTCAGCTGTTTATGTGACTTCTGTTTTTGTTTTCTTGCCAATGTCAAAACTGATACTTGAGTTCAGAACTTAGCACAGATAAATGTCCTGCTCTCTCTCTCTCTCTCTCTCTCTCTCCCTCTCTTTCTTTCTTTCCTTCTCCCTTTCTTTCTTTCTTTCTTTCTTTTTTTGTTTTGTTTTGTTTTTTGTTTTGGTTTTTCAAGACAGGGTTTCTCTGTGTATTCCTGGCTGTCCTGGAACTCACTCTGTAGACCAGGCTGGCCTCAAACTCAGAAATCTGCCTGCCTCTGCCTCCCAAGTGCTGGGATTAAAGGCGTGCGCCACCATGCCCAGCTCTTTCCTTATTTTGGTGAGCTAAGATCACTGGTTAGACAAGGACAAGTTCTACTTACCTGCGGGCTGGGGCAGCTTACCTTGTTTAAAGTCAATGAGTCCTAGAGAGTCATGAGGAATCTTATCAACCAGACAGCAGCTGCACTAAGTTTAAACTCATGTGCTACAGTGTTGCAGCATTTTCTCTGTCCAATCACATTAGGGTAGTGACAAGCCTGTGATTGGACAGGAATAGAGAGGTGGAGCTAGAAGTTGAGGAGGAAAAAAGGAGAGAGCAGGAAAGGGAGGGATCTTCATCATGGAGGCAGAGGAAGATGACGATTCAGACCCCGCGTGGTTATAACAACCAGGTTAAGGTTTTTACACAGTTAGATGAATTGGGTCAAAACATTATCTTTATCATTTGACACTGAAATTATTATATTGGCATCTTGTAATTGTGATCTTATTATTATATAAACTTGATTAGATAATTAAGCCTTAAGAGTCATGCTTTACCGGGTACTAGACACTAGATGAATGATTGTGGGGGTGCGTAAAGCATGTGAGTGAGATGTTGCTGCTAGCTGGGAGAAAATAGCAAGAGCCCGCCGAGACATAGTGTTGTAGCCGGATAGTATCGGCACTAGAACGTGGTCTGGTGGGAAAGAGAGTTTGCAGAGCAGATTAATTTTTTAATATTCCTGCAACATTATAGGAATGGTCGGAGTCTTCATTAACTCAAGATCCTTGAGTTATTCCCTAACATGGTTCCACACTTCTGCTTAGATCTCTTTGACAGGAGCTCACCACCTTCCAAGGCAGTTGCCATGGTCAGAGTGCCCTTCAAGGGTCCATATGGTCAGAGGGCTGCCCTCTGTAGTGGGGCTATTGGAGGTGGAATGATCTTTATGGGGTAAGGCCTACTGGGTGGTTTGAGGGTCACTGAAAACATGAAGCAGTTCTCACATAACCCCTCTGTAGTTCTCATGAAACAGTTTTTATTAAAGGAGGGACATTGGAGCACTATCCCCGTCTTTGATTCTTGACTTCAAATGTATGCACTTGTCCCGACACGTATCTCCACCATTGCTCTCTCTCTCTGCCATGACTATCTCCCACCGCAGTGATCCAATGCAGGTAGCATGCCTTTGAGTCTTCCCAACTGTGAACTAAATAAATGTGTTTTCCTCATAACCTGTGTCTGACGCTTTGTGACCGTGTTGCAAGCTGACCATTACAACAGCCCATCTTGTTGGCTTTGGTGAATTTGTTAAAATCTCACTCTCTGGGCTCAGCAAACCTGTCTCTCTTCTACACGCAAGACAGCCCTTCCGGTGCTTGCAGACAGGTCCCCTGTCTTCCTCATCCTTGCTTGCTCCAAGGTCCTAGTCTCCTCACGGCTCCTGGAGTCGTCACTCTCCAGGCATGAGGCGAAAAGGAACTGTTTCCCATCTGGTTTGTGCTGCGAGTCTGATAAAATTGCTACAGTCAATATGCTGCTTGCAACCCGGAGAGTGACGACGACGTCACCACCAAAGACTTCACCCCTATTGGTGCTCCCGACTATAGTACCTTGTCCCCAAGTAAGGGCTGTAGTTGTGGGATTTGGTGAGTGTCACAAAGCCTGTGTTCTGACAGACACCATATCAGGTTGGAATGAAACAGGAACCGGAAACATCCATCATTTTCCCTTTTCTTCTCCCCCTTCCTCACCTCAATCATTCTGGGTCCTCCCTCCTCCCATCCAGGCCCAGTGATGCTTCCTGTTTCGGTCTTTTGAGGATGTGCTCTCATTTGCTTTCATCTTGAGAATTGTCCTTGCCTGCTTTATCCCCAGGATTCTGTTCCCAGTCCCCTCCCAGATCCTTACTTCATGTTTATTCAGCTCTCTCCGCAAAAACACAGGCCCATTGAGATAAAGACCTTAGTCACTCAGAACCTCAGGAAACTCTCAGAATTAGAGAGTAGCTGAGGGGCCGGAAGCAGGAAGAGTTCTAGCATAGAAAGATCGGTCTACAGGGGAGCCCTTTAAATGGCCGTTATTTGGGGTTTCTGCCCTTTATCACCGGGCTCCACTGTGTCCAGCCAGTAAGCTTCTGAAAGGTCATGAGTACAGGAAAGTGGAAGCCTGGAGCCTCAGAGCTATTGCAAAGGGACTCCTCAGACTCAGAGGTCACATCTGTGGCTGAGAACAGAAGGTAAAACGGGCAGGAAGTGGCACGCTCCTGGTGGATGCATTCCTAAACCTGGGCCCATAAGTGGCTAAGAAGTTCAGCCTCAAGCTGACCTGGTCAAATGCTCAGGCCTGGTCAAATGTTACACAGCACTGTGCAGGCATGTGGACGCTTTGCTATGGAAGGCATAGATATGGCTCCTTCCTCGGTCTCTCAGATGGGAGGGCCCATGCTCAGTAGCAGCTTGCAGAGGGAGGGAAATCACAGTATGTCAAAACACACTGTCATCCCCCATACGCTTAGCTGGGTCCTGTGTTAGGAAAGAATTCTTTTACAACTGAAAAGTGTATTGATTTTTTTTTTCTTTTGTAAATATTCTCTAGAAGTAAGAATTAGTGTTGTCAGCCAGTATATATCAGAGTGCCTGCTTTGTTGGTCTTTCTTTCTTTCTTTCTTTCTTTCTTTCTTTCTTTCTTTCTTTCTTTTAAATCTTGAGACTAGGGAATACAAACTTGGGGTCATCCCCTACTCTGCCCACTGTGTGAATGAAGACCAGCTATGGTGGGCATGGGGCACACTGTAAAGACATCTATTCCTGGTAGCTTCCTAGAAACTAATTGCTGTTAAAAAAAAAAAAAAAAAAAAGAAAAGAAAAGAAAAGAAAAGAAAAAAAAAGAATTCCTAGAGCAGATTCCAAAATTCCAAGCAAATTTCCTCACTTTTAACCACATGCCATGAGCTCATGTTCTGGAATTTTCCCCCTGTGTGTGACCTTCCCTAACCTAGACAGGATGTATGGGAAAGTGCAGGTGGCATGAACTCTGTGGCAATGGAATTTCTCTCCAGGGGACGACAGCAGATCTCAGAGGACAGCTAGAAAGAGCCTTCCAGGGAGGTCTTAATGGAGCTAAGCACCCAGAGCCCAGAGTGGGTGTTCATGGCTACCCTATGGTAAGGGCACACCAAGGCTTCCAAATTTAAGGAAATATATTTGCAAGTGCAAATACTCATTCCTGAATTTACACATGAATAGCAAGGGACTTAGAGCCAAGTACATCCAGCACACTTTGAGCCCCTGATTTTAGGCATTTGGTTGCTGATGGGGGGAGAGATCCTGGTTCTTTTAGGTTGGTGAGAATAAGAGTTGAGACCCACAGTTTTATAGATTCCCCTCAAACGCTCACTTCCTTTTAAAGTGTGTCCTAACTGGCTCTCCTCCTGGAACCCTACAACCCTGTATCTAACTTCCTGTTTATCACACCGCTCACTGTAACAGTAGCATCCTTCCTGTCTCCTGTCTCACTCAGCCCGGCCTCTTTCCTTCACACCTCTTAGCTACTTCCAAACACCTTCAGAATCTAACCTTCCTTTGTCAACCTCCTGGACTCCTCCCTCAGTCCCATCCTGGGTCACCTGAGCTGTGGCAATGGTCTGCAAGCTGGTTCTCTTCTCTGAAGCCTGATGACCCCTCCCCAGAGCATCTTTGGGATTCTTTAAACCCAGCTGTGACTGTACTGACCTCTGCTGTAAGCCACTGGACTTCCTGGATCAGCAGTCAGCCTATACCATGGCCCCTTCCAACAGCCCCCCTGCTCTAGCTGGCAGCCCTCACAATTCCCTGGCTCCTGCCCTTACTCATTCACTCCTGCTTTCAGTTTTCACAAGCGCAGGCTTTTCAGGCCTTCCTGGCCCATGGGCTGCTTGTTTATATATCCTACTTAGCCCTGGGGGCCCCAACTCGATTGCTTTCCTGAAGAAGCTTCTCCTGGGCTTCTGTCTTGGTGCTGTCACCTCCTAGAGCAGGGACGGTGCCACTTATGTCTCAGCCTAGTGCAGGGAGAGCTTTAGCTTATAAATTGAGGAAAATACTTGTCAAAGGAATGAGTGAATAAACATATGAGTGAATGAATGAATGAATGAATGAATGAACAAGTGAATGAACTGTAACTGAGGTGGTTACTATAGCAGGAAAGAAAAGCAGAAAGAAGATGCTGAATCAGTGTGGAGTTACTTGAAGTCATCCACTCTGGACTCTGGATCAGAGACCCCCTGTGTTCTAGCACATCACCAAGGTGATAACAGGGCCCCAATACGCCCCTATTTTCCTAATCTCTCACCTATAGGTAATAATAACCCTTGAGTAGAGGTACTACTGTGATCAGTGAAGCTGATGCATATGGATATGCTTTCAAGATTATAAATGACTGCTCAGAGATGCTAGGGGAGTGTCCAGCATCCCTGACGGGCAGAAGCCTCAGTGCTGCTGATTTAGACAGAAACAAGCAGACATAATGGTCCCATGGTAGTGGGTTGCGTGCTACAGCCCTCTGCATCTAGCAGGGTCCCTGGGGAAGGACAAGGCTTGACATGCAGCATTGGCCTTTGCATAGGGAGATTCCGGATGGTCAGACAAGAGAACAGTTCCTGAACAGACCCAGGGTCCCAGTGGGAACTGGGCTCCGGTTTGATGCCCCGTGTGCGGACACACAATGAGGAATTCTGCTTTCTTCGGCTGTGGCCTGTAGCTGCGGAGCCTTAAAAATAGCACTATGAAGATATTTTTAGTGCATTATCCTGAGGCGTGGCTGGCTCCTGCGAGGCCGCGTGTGACGCATGCAAATAGCTTTTTGGTCTGTTTGCAAGTGATTCAGACAGCTGGTTTAGAGCTTCAGTAAATACACAAACAAATGGGGGGCAGTGCTGAGTTCTAACTATAGGTCACCCC
This sequence comes from Montemys delectorum, assembly GCA_019843815.1. Classification (NCBI taxonomy): domain Eukaryota; kingdom Metazoa; phylum Chordata; class Mammalia; order Rodentia; family Muridae; genus Montemys; species Montemys delectorum. The sequence continues at coordinate 9,190 of JADRCD010120387.1, forward strand.
ACCCTGGCACATCTGGAAAACTGCTTCTAATGAAGCTCAGGTGAGCCCTGGCTCTCCGGACCTTGTACAAACCACAGCACTGCCTAGAGGGGTCTGGGACATTTCCAGCTGGCAGACAGGACAAAGCAGAATAGCCCATATTACAAGGGGGAAACTGAGGCTGTGAGAGAACGTGTCTCCTTGCCGAAGTTGCATAGTCTGTTTGTGACAAGGTGGTTTTTCCAAAGCCCGGGTTGGATCTTGTTTCTCAGCCACTGGCCTGTTCACCTTTGTTTGTTTTGAGAGGTCTCTCACTGGCCTGGGGATAGTCAAGCACCAGCTCTGGCCTTCAAGTTTCTGCCCTGTTTGAGCTCTTGCCCCACTCTCAAGGACAGACTGTTACCTGGAAGTGTAAGGTGAGTAACCCTTCCCTCCCCTTGCTGTTTTTGGTCATAGCATTTCATCACAGCAATAGAAACCCTGACTTAAGATACCTCCCAAAGCCCGTCTTTCTATGTAAGACCATTTAACCCCTCTAGTCATTCAGTAAACCTCATCTGACTTGGTGCTCCTATGAGGCAATACAGTTTTGTCGATTTTGCAGGTAATGAAGCCAATGCTCAGAAAGCAAGGATGCTGCCCAAGGGGTCACAACTAAGGAGCCCTTAGGTCACACCAGGGTCCTGGGACCCAAATGCCATGAGTCTCTGGCAAAAGTCAATCTTTACAAGTGGATGAGACAGACAACCAGGGGTTAAAGCCACAAGCTGGCTGGGAAGGGGCATGCATGGCCTCGGTCTCTCTTCATGACTTCCTTCTGAGGGACAAAGGAGCAAATGATGAGACCCAGAACTCAGTAGGTGGGAGAGCAGGCTGCATGGACCAGGGACTTGTGACACGTACCCTCTGAACCAGCTGAGCAGGTGGCCTTTGAGGGTGGATAGTCTGCAACACATCATCCATGTGTGTCATCCTACCACACAGAGCCATTTAGCATTGGTGACCATTACTTATTCCAGACAACTGTGTGTGTAAGCAAAAACACACCAGATAATATAAGCCCTGCTTTGACGTGCTTCAGTCAATTGAATGGCAATAAGCACAAATTTGTATCTGTTTAGTTACTGTGACTTCCCCACCTCCTTCGTCTTTTAAAGCAGGAAAGCTCTGGACCAACTCTGCAGTCTTTACAACTGGACAGACCCCGGGACACTCTAGAGCAGGGGTCCTCAACCTTGCTGATGCAGAGATGCTTTAGATCGGTTCCTCGTGCTGTGCTGACCCCTAGCCGTACAATTACTTCTTTGCTACTACACTACTGTTATAGTGCTACTGTTGTCAATTGTAGTGTAAATATTTTGGGAGAGAGAGATTTGCCAAAGGGGTCACAACCCACAGGTTGAGAACCACTGCCCTAGACACATTTTAGAGCCACGCCTGGGTGTCACTCATCTGAGTTGTCACAGTGTCCAGAGGGAGGGGAGAGCAACACTTCTCGGCTAACATTCATCTGCATTGTGCTCCTGAAAACCCATGGCTGTGATTTGCCGATGGCTGTGCTATCTTGGGGAGCAGCTGAGCCCCTAAATTCCCATTACAAACTTTTTCTTTCCTTCCTTTTTTCTCTCCTTCCCCTTCTCCCTTCTTTTTGAGAGCCACATGAAGTAATATATGTGCATGCAAGTTTTTAATTGCCAAGGGATCTAAAATATGAAGTTGTCATTTTTGTTATTTTGATTATCTGGAGGTTACCAACATTTTCAAATGTCTGTGTTTTTAAAGGAAAGATTTTCCTGACTGCTGATGTATCTTTGCTCTTAGCACATGGCTGTCCTTGAACAAGGTGCAAAGAACGCAGTGCCGGCCAGCCAGACTCATCTCATCTTTCCTGGGACTGGCCTCCTTGCACCACATTGAGTCACTGTGCCTCTTGATGCTCTGCTCTGCGGTTGTCTCCATTAGCAGTAAAGTGTGTGATCACGCCTGTGATGAACTTTGAGCCATTTAGACAAATCTTGTATTGTTAGTCACAGTGACAGCTGCGCTGTACATTTGGAAAAAAACAAAAACAAAAACTAGATAGCATAGCAAGACTTAGTCCTCTTTAGTCTCAAGGCCGCACATGGTTCCAAAGGACACTTGCAGAGTCCTGGCAATAATTTTGAGACCTCTCCGCCCTGTGTGCTAGCCCTAGACTTTGTGGCCTTGGGATGTGGGCTCTGGTAGAGATAATGCCTTTCACATTATGGCCTTTCATAGAGTTTCACCCTTTCCCAATAATTCTTAGGGCCTGATCAGAGCTTTATTTCCAACCCCAGTCTTTGGAACCAGCAAACACATCAGCTATGTAGAACACATACCACCACCACCACCGTCGCCGCAGCCACCAGTGCCACCACCGCCATCAGTGTGCCACCACCACCACCACCATTACCACGACCACCACCACCACCACCAGCACCAGCACCACCATCACCGCCACCACTGTCACCACCACCACCACCACCATCACCACCACCACCACCAGCAGCAGCACCACCACCACCACCAGCACCACTACCACCACCACCTCTGCCACTGCCACCTCTGCCACTGCCACCACCGACATCACCACCACCAGTGGAATTGCTCTACAGGAATCCTGGGTTGCCAATTAGAAGGAAATAAAGACCTGGCTCTGTAGGCTCAGGGAGAAGTTGGTAGGAGGTGTTGACAGTAAGACAGTGAGGACCAAGTCCTCAAAACAGCTCCTGCTTCTAATTATGTCCCCATGTTATTTATGGGCTTTTAGGAGGGTCTTTTTGGGCATGGTGGACTTTTCACATCCCTATACCAACCCAGAAGAGTAAGTACAATTCTTACCGGAAGAGTCTGAAAGGACAGGGAAGACTGGCAATGTAGACATCAACACATGGAGAAACCACAGTGCTATACAGATAGAAGCAGCACAACCTATTGTGAAGGGGACTCTGATCACGTGACTTCCTTTGGAGGGCTTTTTTTTTTTTTTCTCAGACAGGGTTTCTCTGTATAGCCCTGGCTGTCCTGGAACTCACTCTGTAGACCAGGCTGGCCTCAAACTCAGAAACCCACCTGCCTCTGCCTCCCAAGTGCTGAGATTAAAGGCGTGTGCCACCACTGCCCGGAGTGGAGGGCTTTTGTTATGGTAAGACTGGCTCTGACACTAAGCCTAGGTTTTCTCTCACTACAACCATCGTCTTAGTGAGTGAATTAGCACAACAAGCATTTAACAGGTTCTTGCCTTCCGAATGAGTGCTGAGAACCTGTAGAGAAGATCTTGAGGTCTCATAGTCCAGTAAGAACAGACAGCTATGCAGGCAATGAGCATCTAGCATGGTGATGATCCAGTGGGTATACCAGTAAGCTCAGGAACACCGCAGGGCTTCCCGGTCTGACTGCTGCAAAGGGTGAGGGTTGTAAGTGTTCTAGAAGCATGTCTCCTATTGTCTGGCAGAGTCTTCAAGATTGACTAGGAATTAAGGAAGGGAAGGCAGGAAGAGCTAGAAGGAAGTGCATCGTGTTCAGTAATGTGGAGGCAAGAGCAAGCACGGCAGGTGAGTAGTCACAGTATCAGTGGGACAGAATAAGCACACTGTAGAACAACAATAGAGGTCAAGCTATGTAGTCTAGGTTGTCCTTGAACTCATGATTCTTCCTTCCAAGTGTTGGTATTACAAATGTTCACAAACTGGTGAGATTGCAATGTAGTGGGGAAATACACACACACACACACACACACACACACACACACACACACACACCCCTCACATTATTCCACACTATTATGTTAGGAATACTCTCCCCACCCTCTCTCTCCCCACACCCCAAAGACAAGGCCTAGAAAACAGTTACTAACAGTGGACTGCCACTAAGGAATGCATCATTAGGTAGTCTACAGGTCGTAGCTGAGGCTAAGTGTACCCAGCTTAGAGGGAAGCAGTTCCAGTGGGGCTAGAAGAAACAAGCAAGCTGTGAGCCATCTACCTACGAGTCAGGGCAGGAGTGTAAACAAATGATGACAAGATGTCAGAACCAGGGTAGGCTCCCAGAGAGCACCTCAGAATCAAGACCCACCTGGCGCAGTCCCCCTGTATAAGGCTGTCCTCAGGGCAAGGTCATCCTGCTGACATCCTGTATATTGGTTATGGGCCTGACACACAGGGATGCTAAGCGTGAATGAATAAATGAATGAATGATCAGTGGGAGTAAATGCTTCCCGACTTTGACCTTGTCGAGGCTGTAGAATGGTCCTCAGCATGGTAGGCACAGGTGTCTGCCTTCTGACAAGGCCAGGTATGCTGGAGAGAAAGCTCCATGCTTCATCTATGAGCTCCTGGGATCTTGTCTCAGAGGCTATTGGAGGGCTAGGCTCTGGATTAGCATTCTAATAGGTAGAAAAGCATCACAAGGCTCCCTCTGTCCCTGAACCCTCTGAAATGGTGACCTCTTTAGGCATCCATCTGAATTCTAGCAGGGCACCAAGGAAAGTGCACCCACAGTTCCATACCGAGTGTGGCTGTAGATGAATGCACTGGGACTGGGACTAGGGAACACATTCAAGAGAATTCTCTGTCTTTACTTCCTTTCTAGAGACCTTTTGTGGGAAAGGTAGCAGTCCTCGGATGGAGGTTGGCAGAATGCTTTCTCAACAACAAAATCAGTGCAATGAACTGGCCGTGGGCTTCTGGCAAGGCCAGGTATGCTGGAGAGAAAGCTCATCCTTATGTTACCAGACAAATGGAAAGTATCACAAATTGGCTTACATGGTAGGGACACAAACTGGAATCTCAGAGCTTGGGGATTACTGTAGAGCACTCCTCACTTCTTCTTAGCTTCTCAGCTCTGGATAGAAGAGGATGTGAGATACTATCCTTCAGATGAATAAGATGTTGCCATGGTAGAAGAGTCTTACAGATGCTTGAAGGTACCCAGCAAATACACAATGACAGAATGGGGCTCCACACAATATTTAAATGGCATATAATCTTGGTTGGGAGAACTCACAGAGAGAGAATCCCAACACACCATTCATTCGTCCTTTTAAACATATCATTCAATGGGCCTTTAAGGCTATTGTCTGAGTGCTGGGTCCTAAGCTTGGAGTTGGCTACAAGGCACCTAGCAAAACACTTTTCTCTTGTTCTCATGGAACTTTCAGTCTAGAGGGGAAGGGAGATGGCAGGCAAAACAGCAAGGACACTGGGAGGGTAACAGGAAACACCTGCTTTTGATGGGCAGTCCCTTGGGAACTGTGATGTTCAAGTTAAGACCTAAAGGTTGAAGAGCATTCAGTCAAGTGAAGAGCTTGGGAAAGGGCATGCTGGGCAGAAGAAACAGCTTCTACAATGGTCTTGGTCAGGGATGAACTTGGCCTTGGGAAGAAGACAAGGAATGGGGCGGGTTCAAAGGGCTTATAAACCGGGAATGTGGTGAGGGCTTGAGTTGTATTTTGAGGGTAATGGGAAATTGCCAGCAGCTGTTAATGAGGGTAACTCTGGGATGGACTTTAGGTTTTAAACAGTTTGTCTGGTAGGATTGGATAAAGCAAGAGAGAAAGGAATGAGAGCAAGACTCAGAGTGGAGGAGAGGGGAAGAGTGGTGTGTGTGTGTGTGTGTGTGTGTGTGTGTGTGTGTGTGTGTGTGT
>JADRCD010120400.1:0-14415 GCA_019843815.1 Montemys delectorum
ATGAAACAGATGGATTTAACAGATATCTATAGAACTTTTTATCCTAAAACAAAAGGATATACCTTCTTCTCAGCACCTCATGGTATCTTCTCCAAAATTGACCATATAATTGGTCACAAATCAGGCCTCCACAGATACAAGAAGATTGAAATAATTCCTTGTATCCTATCAGATCACCATGGACTAAGACTGCTCCTCAATAACAACATAAACAATAGAATGCCCACATACACGTGGAAGCTTAACAACACTCTACTCAATGATAACTTGGTCAAGGAAGAAATAAAGAAAGAAATTAAAGACTTTCTAGAGTTCAATGAAAATGAAGCCACAACATACCCAAACTAATGGGACACAATGAAAGCAGTCCTAAGAGGAAAACTCATAATTTTAAGTGTCTCCAAAAAGAAACTGGAGACAGCATACTCCAGCAATTTGACAGCACATCTGAAAGCTCTAGAACAAAAAGAAGCAAGTTCATCCAAGAGGAGTCAACTGCAGGAAATAATCAAACTCAGTGCTGAAACCAACCAAATGGAAACAAAAAGAACTATACAAAGAATCAACCAAACAAGGAGCTAGTTCTTTGAGAAAATCAACAAAATAGATAAACCCTTACTCAGACTAACTAGAGGGCACAGAGATAGTATCCTAATTAATAAGGTCAGAAATGAAAAGGGAGACCTAAGAACAGACACTGAGGAAATCCCAAAACACCATCAGATCCTACTACAAAAGCCTATACTCAACAAAACTGGAAAACCTGGATGAAATGGACAATTTTCTAGACAGATATCAGGTACCAAAGTTAAATTAATATCAGATAAATGATCTAAACAGTCTCTTATCTGCTATTGAAATAGAAACAGTCATAAATAGTCTCCCAAACAAAATAAGGCCAGGACCAGATGGCTTAAGTGCAGAGTTTTATCAGATCTTCAAAGAAAATCTAACACCAATACTCAAACTATTCCACAGTATAGAAACAGAAGGTATTCTACTCAATTCGTTCTATGAAGCCACAATTAATCTTATACCTAAACCACACAAAGACCTAACAAAGAAAAAAAAACTTCAGAACAATTTCCCTTATGAATATCAATGCAAAAATACTCAATAAAATTCTTGCAAACCAAATCCAAGAACATATCAAAACTATCATCCATCATGATCAAGTAGGCTACATCCCAGGGATGCAGGCATGGTTCATTATATGGAAATCCATTAATGTAATTCACTATATAAATAAACTCAAAGGAAAAAAAAACATATGATCATCTCATTAAATGCTGAGAAAATATTTGACAAAATCCAACATCCCTTCATGATAAAAATCTTGGAAAGATCAGGAATTCAAGGCCCATACTTAAACATAGTAAAAGCAATATACAGGAAACCAGTAGCCAACATCAAACTAAATGGAGAGAAACTTGAAGCAATCCCACTAAAATCAGGGACTAGACAAGGCTGCCCACTCTCTCCCTACCTATTTAATATTGTATTTGAAGTCCTAGCCAGAACAATTAGACAACAAAAGGAGATCAAGGGGATATGAATCGGAAAGGAAGAAGTCAAATTATCACTATTTGCTGATGATATGATAGTATACTTAAGTGACCCCAAAAATTCCACCAGAGAGCTCCTAAACCTGATAAACAACTTCAGCAAAGTAGCTGGATATAAAATTAACTCAAGCAAATCAGAGGCCTTCCTCTACACAAAGGATAAACAGGCAGAGAAGAAATTAGGGAAACAACACCCTTCATATTAGTCACAAATAATATAAAATACCTTGGTGTAACTCTAACTATGCAAGTAAAAGATCTGTATGAAAAGAACTTCAAGTCTCTCAAGAAGAAAATTAAAGAAGATCTCAGAAGATGGAAAGATCTCTTATGCTCATGGATTGGCAGGATTAATATAGTAAAAATGACCATCTTGCCAAAAGCAATCTACAGATTCAATGCAATCTCCATCAAAATTCCAACCCAATTCTTCACAGACTTAGAAAGAGCAATTTGCAAATAACAAAAAAACCTAGGATAGCGAAAACTATTCTCAACAATTCCTCTGGTGGAATCACTGTCCTGGACCTTAAGCTATACTACAGAGCAATTGTGATAAAAACAGCATGGTATTGGTACAGTGACAGGCTAGTGGATCAATGGAATAGAATTGAAGACCCAGAAATTAACCCACACCCCTATGGTCACTTGATCTTTGACAAAGGAGCTAAAACAATCCAGTGGAAAAAAGACAGCATTTTCAACAGATGGTGCTGGCTCAACTGGCGGTTAGCATGTAGAAGAATGCAAATCAAACCATTCCTATCTCCTTGTACAAAGCTCAAGTCCAAGTGGATCAAGGACCTCCACATAAAACCATATACACTGAAACTAATAGAAAAGAAAGTGGAGAAGAGCCTCGAGCACATGGGTACAGGGGAAAATTTCCTGAACAGAACACCAATAGCGTATGCTCTAAGATCAAGATTTGATAAATGGGACCTCATAAAATTACAAAGCTTCCGTAAAGCAAAAGACACTGTCAATAGGACAAAATGGCAATCAACAAACTGGGAAACGATCTTTACCAATCCTATATCTGATAGAGGGCTAATATCCAATATACACAATGAACTCAAAAAGTTAGACTCCAGCGATCCAAATAACCCTATTAAAAATGGGGTACAGAACTAAACAAAGAATTCTCAACTGAAGAATATTGAATTGAGTGGAGCCGGCCCACAGCTTCACGGGTCTGGGTTCTCTTTCAGGAGGAGGTTTGAAACAGGACCTGGAAAATAAGAGGGGTCCAGGGACAAAGAAAACGGGGGCCAAGTAGCTTTATCAAGGCTTCCATTTACTTGGGAATATTTTGAACATTTATAGGTGCAGCTAGGAAGCAAAGCGAAATCTCCAGATACAAGACATATGCATAACGTAAACACGGTAGGTAGCAGACATGAGATGCCAAGGTCTCTGGAAACTCAAAGTTCTCAGGCAGGTAGGTGTGTTGGCAAGTCATCAAGCTCTTAGGCAGGTAGGTGTGTTTGTGACTCAGTGTGACTTCCTGGCAACTCCTCTTTTCAAAGGTGAAGTTTGTAAGGGCTATCTATTGTTTAGCTGAGGGAGGTGGCCGCCTCTAGGTGCAGGGTATCAGTCCATGGCAGAGCTGAGGCGGGTGGGAGTGGTGGTGGGGGGAGGGAGCTAACACTGAATGGCTGAGAAGCACCTAAAGAAATGTTCAACATCCCTAGTCAACAGGGAAATGCAAATCAAAACAACTCTGAGATTCTACCTCACACCAGACAGAATGGCTAGGATAAAAACCTCAGGTGACAGCAGATGCTAGTGTGGTTGTGAGGAAAGAGGAACACTCCTTCATTGCTCGTGGGATTGCAAGCTGGTACAGCCACTTTGGAAATCAGTTTGGCTGTTCCTCCGGATATATGACTACCAGAGGACCCAGCCATACTACTCCTGGGCATATATCCAGAAGATGCTCCAACATGCAATAAGGACACATGCTCCACTGTGTTCATAGCAGCCTTATTTATAATAGCCAGAAACTGGAAACAACCCAGATGTCCCTCAACAGAGGAATGGATACAGAAAATGTGGTACAACTACATGATGGAGTACTACTCAGCTATGAAAAATAATGAATTTATGAAATTCTTAGGGAAATGGATGGATCTGGAGAATATTATCCTGAGTGAAGTAAGCCAATCACAAAAGAACACACATGGTATGTATTCTCTGATAAGTGGATATTAGCCCAGAAGATTGGAATACACAAAGTACAATCCACAAACCACAAGAAACTCAAGAAGAAGGAAGACCAAAGTGTGGATACTTGGTTCCTTCTTAAAAGGGGGAACAAAATATCCATGGAAGGAGTTGCAGAGACAAACTATGGAGCCTATGGAGCAGAGACTGAAGGACAGACAACCCAGAGACTGCTCCACCTAGGAATTCCTCCCATATTCAAGCATCAAATCCAGACCCTATTGTGGATACCAGCAAGTGCTGGCTGACAGGAGCCTGATATAGCTGTTTCCTGAGAGGCTCTAACAGTACCCGACTAATACAGAAGTAGAGGCTCACAGCCGTCCATTGGACTGAGCACAGGGTCCCCAATGAAGGAACTAGAGAAAGGACCCAAGGAGCTGAAGGGTTTTGCTGCCACTTAGGATGAACAACAATATGAACTACCTAGTACCCTCAGAGCTCCCAGGGACTAAATCACCAACCAAAAAGTACAGATGGTGTGACTAATTGCTTCAGCAGCATATGTAGCAGAGGATGGTCTAGTCATTCATCAATGGGAGGAGAGGCCCTTGGCCCTGTGAAGGTTCTATGCCCCAGTGTAGGGGAATGCCAGGACCAGGAAGTTGGAGAGGGTGGGTTGGTGAGCAGGGTGAGGGGGGAGGGAACAGGTTTTTTTTTTTTAATTTTTAACATTTTTTCTGAGGGGAAACTGGGAAAGGAGATATCATATGACATGGAAATAAAGAAAATATCTAATTAAAAAAAAGAGAAGGTGAGGATTAATTGTTCTGCATTGAGGAATTATATTACACAGTGATGTAGGAATACCCTTTCCTAGTTACTGATTCCAATTCTTTCTCTTACTTTTGCTATGGCATTCTTAACACCCAAATCTCTCATCTAATCATTAAATTATCTCTCTAATAAACCAACCTCTGCTAATTACCTTTCACTGATTTGAGCTGAAGAGTTTTATGTGTACTTTGTGTGTTTAAATCTACTTTGTGATAACAGTAAAACAGGGCATCATACCATAGATTTGGTCCACTGTCCTGAAGAATGTCATTTCTTATTGTAAGTTTCAATTTTATTTAATAGCTCTTCATAAAAAGTCATCTGACACTTCTGAGTGGTTGACGCAAAATACATTATTTATTTTCTAATCATAAAGTGAATATAGCTCCTTGCAGGAAAGTAAAAAGTATTTAAAACCATTTCCTGGAGTAGTTTTAACACATTTTATCATTTGGTGATGATATAGTTAGCCAGGCAATAATTTCTTGATAAACTGTTTCTAATATTTAATTATAAAAATGATGTTAGATGCACATCCTTGACCAAGTTTTCTTAGGACATTTTCAAAAATTTAATTATCACTTTCATAGGTATGAGATAAAATAACATGCTTCAAAAAGTCAAACATGCAGTTGGGTACAAAAGTAAAATAATACTAAAGATTCTAAATAGATTTTAAAAATTTGTTTTAGTTTCACTAAATCATCATCAGGAAATGACAAATTATAACAACAATATCATAGCACATCAGCTGAGATGGAAGGTTGTGAAGATCTAAACTACTGAAAGCATCAAATGCTTTTTAGGATGTGAAGAGTTTTCAACATTGATGGTGCAAGTACAAAGCCTTGGTGGAAATACAGTCACATTGTAGGGCAATGTGGCAGTTGCTTTGAAAATAAACTAACCTGCATTGCATGATTTAGTAACCTATTTCATTGGCATTTACCCCCTAAAGTTAATAACCCAAGTCTCTCTAACCAACCACATAGGTGTTTATAGCCACTTTGCTCATCATTAAAGCTTGGAAGCAATTAAGTGGCTCCTTAGTAGTTGAGTGAATAAATACAATACATTCCTATGATGAATGATTTTTAGAAATGGTCTATTGTGACGTTAGAAGATATGGAGGTAAAAGAAGCCAGTCTGGAAAAGCTACACTCTGGTTGATCTCAACTATATGCTATTCTGGTCCTACAGCTTTGAATATAATAAAAAATATTAGTGATTCCTAGGACTGGTAAAAGGGTGGTAGGATTAAGAATAACAGAAATATTTTCTAGAGCAGCCATGCCATTCTGTGGGACGTAGCAGTGAGTGCATGTCATGATACAATTGTCAGAATCCATATAATGTACGACTGTAAAAGTAGCTTTTATTCATCTGATGTAGTTGTCATCTTGGAGGCTTACTGTCTCTGTCTGCTAACCTAGGCCTAGTCCTGGAAGGTTCTGGCCTCCATGCAGTCTATTCTAGGCTTAGAATGTTCTCAGCCTTTGAGATTTGCTTCTGAATAAGATCATCCTTTCCTAGTTCTTTCTGAACTCTGGCTAGTTGAATCAACTCAGCTGTTTCGACTCAAAACACCTCTCCAAGCTGAGTCATTCAAACTGGTTTCTCTTGGCTTCTGACTGAATTGCAATACTTGACCTCATAGTAACTTTGGCAATGTGTTCTAATCTTCTGGATCCTTTTCATTCTCTGGATTGTTCTGTCTTCACCTGTGTGTAGCTTGTTTTCTCTCTGCTACCTCTCTGTGTATAACAGTCTTGGTAAAACTCCCCTCTCTTTTTTTCTCTTGGCATGGTTCTCTCTTAAGTAGCCTCTCTTTTCTCTCTGTTCTCATGAGAGTTGGGCATATCCTATTCTGTCAAATCTTTCTCTGATTCATCAATTTATCTGCCTCTAAATTAGGCATCACTTTCAAACATGTGTGCTTCTTTCTATAAACTAACTTTATCTTCTTTGTTTGGGATTAAATGTGTGTACTAAAAGCATGTCTGTATTCTAGCCAGAGTAGCCATGCTGTTGGATTAAAATCTCTCTACATACAACACTAAGAGTAAGCTCTATTGTTAGCCATGAACATTAATTAGGGTATAATGGTGTATTAGTGCTAGTTCAATGATAGATGGAAAGGCACCACTCTTCAGCAGGATATGGACTGTGGTTGAAACTGTATATATGGGGGCTAGAGAGCATTTGGGAATTCTGCTTTTAATTTGCTTTGAACCTAAAACTGCCTTAGAAAATAGTTATAAACACACACACACACACACACACACAGACACATATGTGCACACACTCACATATGTGCACATACAAGTTCACACATGCATACATCTGTCTTTATCCCATTCTATTTCAGCAGGCTTGCTCACTGAAAAAAATATATTTTGTCATGTCTCCCTTGTCCTTGTAGTTCTTATTGTTATAAGATTTGTATTATATCTAGTACTTGATTTCCCAACTTTGAGAAGTCTGGTAGTTTGAATATGCTTGGCCCAGGGAGTGGCTGGATTAGGAGGTGTGGCCTTGTTGGAGTAGGTGGGGCCTTGTTGGAGGAAGTATGTCACTGTAGAAGCTGGGCTTTGAGTTAATACACATGCTCAAGCTCTGCCTTTGGATAAAAATGTAGAGCTCTCAGTTCCTTCTGTAGCACCATGTCTGCCTGCATGCCTCCATTCTTCCTTCCATGATGACAATGAACTGAACCTCTGAAACTGTAAGCCAGATCAAATTAAATGTTGTCCTTTATATTAGTTGCCCTGATCATGGTGTCTTTTCACAGTAATGAAACCCTAACTAAGACAAGAAGTTTTACCAGAAACAGAAGAGGAATCTAGTTCATATTTTGCCACCCTTTTCTAGATAGATTGTTTGCCTTTTAGCTTCATTTGCAGCCTTGTAGTCTAAAGTTAATTTCTTAATTTAAATGTACTGCACACCTTGGGATATTGGTATATTTGTCTTTCCTTCTGAGTACTTTGCCATTGCCATGGAAACCACCTTAAAGCTATGTAGGTATGATGGGGACCTGCAGTAATTAAGAGCAGCACCGAGAAAGAAGAGAGGAGATGGTTCATCTATTTTAGTGAGGTCAATTAGAAATGAGTTGGGATGAACCATCGTAAAATATATCAGGAGATGCTCTTTTCTGCTTCTGACTCAGCTTGTTATGGTCATAAGGAGAAGTGAGGTCCTCTATGACTGCCCAGAGAAGGGCCCAGGGTTTAAGTACTTTATATACTTACATACTTGTATAAAGTATTCCCCTAAGTACATAAAGTTAACATATTTGCTTTTATTGTAGGCTTCTTAAATACAGCATATTAGTATAAAACATTTCTCTTAATTTCTTTTATTACTTGTATAACTTCTATAAAGTAATGCAACAGTTAATTTGGCCATTTATTGATAAGTTGTCACTGAGGGCTTTCATTTAGGTTATTGATATCTTCTTTCCTGCTTCTAATTTCAATTTGGATACACGAATGGCTCACACTTGTAGGTCTAAGCTAGCTGCTAAGTACTTTCCTGAACTGGTGTTTCAAACTTAGAAAACTCAATCCTGTTCCTATGATTTCTTTCTCAAATTTCTCAAATTTCAAGATTAAAGTTAATGGCACTAATATCAAATAATTTACTAGGCGAGAAAATTAGATGTCAAATATTTTCTTTTCTTTTTCCTAACATAGTCAGTCTTCAAGTCCTATTATGCTCCCCAATATATTTTTGAATGTTTCATATCCTTCCTTCTGTCTATATTGCTGCCACCCTTACTCAAATCTCCATTGCTTCTCAGTGGGTGTCACTGCACCCACTGTCTATCTTGTTTCTGTATCTTCCGTGTTACTATCTTTGAAGCCATTCACTGAGTTGCAACCAGTGTTTATTTTAAGACATCAATCAGATCAATGTTTCCCTACCACTTAACTCTCTAATATGTCTTATATCTATATATATAGCTATATAGCTATATGGACACATACATTCTCATGTTGGTTTTGTGCTTATTGATATCATTAGCCTTCTGCCTTGCTAGAAAAACTCTTTTTCTTGATTATATCTGCTTCTTCGTAATGTAGGCTATATGCTTTGCTTAGAAGAGTCCCTCTACCAGCCCAGAAGTCATGATCCATTCTCAGTTTTTGCAACTCAGCCTGAGTTAGATGCTGTTTCTTGATCACAGAAGTTTGGAAGAGGTTCCACTCTTAGTTGCCAGAAAAACTTTTACATTTTCCATTAAGGTGTATATCATTCTGTGTTAGGAGCCGTACTCGCCATTATAAGATGGCGCCGGCTTCCTGCTTCCTGGTTCTTCTCGGAAACCCTGCTTGAATGTGCGCCTGCGCAAGGCGCTAAACTTAGTATGCTAATTAGGCACTAAGGCTAGAGCCAATGAGGAATCTGCACGGCTCCCAGAGATCTATATAAGCCGCGGGGTTTCGGCGTTCGGGGTCCTTCTACTTCATGCCATCTAAAAAGAGCTGTAACAATAAATTGCTGTCAGAAGAATCCTGAGTGTGGCATGCTCCTTATCGGCGAGGTAGCACGAGACATTTTGGTGCCGAAAACCCGGGAACGAAGCTGAATGTCTCGGGATTTTCGTTTCGCCCCTTGGAGGATCCTGTTGGCTCGCAGAGGGTTCAGAACTGACGGCGCGAATTCCGGAAGCTTCTCGGTAAGACAAACTGGATCCTTTTTTGCTTCTCGCGCTTGCTGTCCCTGTCTGAGCAGTAGTGGTCCTAGCTTGCTGTTTGTGTCTATATAAAATGCTTAGGGCCTGTATAGAAGATGAGAAATGTCAGAAGCAAGTAAAGGAAGGGCAGAGAGTCCTAGCCGAACATCAGGACAGTTTGTCAGAAACTGAGAAGGAAAAGGGTACCAAGACTAAATGTAAAGATAAGAAAAAGAGAAAGGAAAAGGAGGACCTAAGAAGGGATAAGCCTCAAGATAAGGTAGAAAAGGAAATTAAAAAACAGGAACCTGAAAAACAAGTACAGGAGGAGCCTAAAAAGGGGTTATGCCCTGTGTTGGATGAGTTTCAGAGTCTAAACATCAATGACTCATCTTCGGGGGAGACGTCCTCTGGGGATGAGAAAGACACAGAACAAAGTAAGACCTCTGATGAGGAGCTAAATCCTGAAGAACAAGCAGAGTTAGATGAGGAGGCAGCTCATTATGAGTCTGAAAAATATGGGCCAGACCCGCCTTATGCGCCGGGGTACACCCCATCTGCCCCGCCATTGGAGGAAGTAGTCAAAATAAAAAGGAGAAAACCAAAGGAGAGACAGGAGAAACTACTATCCAATTCTCTTATAGCAGCTAAAGAGAGAAAAGTCCTTGGAGAGAGGCAAAACGAAAGTCCGCGGATAAACGGCAAGCAACACGCTAGAAAAAAGGGGGAAATGACCTTGGTTTTGGGTATGCCACCAATAGCTGCTGTGGTCATAATTACAATGCTGCATCTACTTGCTTTCACCGTTATTCTGGTGGCCTGTTTTTGCCTTATAACCCTGCAAACCGATTCGAATGGTGAAATTGCATGGGAGCAGGGGATGCTTAAGAGCAGTGTTAGACAAGTATGGACGCTAATCAGGGGGTGTCTAGAAGATCAAAGGTGCTGTAAAGCAGTAGAGAAAGGACAGGCAGCATTAGAGCAGATAAAAGAGGAGTGTTCAGTAAAGTCCGAAAAGGAGAGTTGGATATGGGGCATACTATCAACCCTACAGTTAGAACTGAATTGTCACTTGCTTATCCAGTTTTCCAAGATGCATAGGGTCAGCATTTTCATGAGCCTTTAGATTTTAAGGTTATAAAGTCCTTGGCTGAGTCTGTCCATACTTATGGGATCACAGGCCCTTTCACTTTAATTTGCTAATGAACAGGCAGACGCTAATCACGCAGCTGGGAATCAAGCCTGGGATATATGCTTTTGGGGCAAGGTTGCTTTGCTAATCAACAAGACTGGTTACCAGCAGCTGCCGTGATGCAGCTGAGTAAGAACAAATAAATACCCTTTGGCAGCTAGCACAAGTAGGCTGCGAGTGGAAATATCCTGGCTTGTGTGTGACTTCCATTTAATATCAAAGTATTACTCAAGCTGCTAATCTCTCTCGATAGTTGTTTCAATATCTTACAGGTTTTGAAGATCTCATGAATTGACTGAGGACAGCTATCATCCAAATCAACTCTACCCGCCTAGATCTCTCCCTGACTCAAGGACTCTCCTCGTGGATTTCTTCAGCCTTCTCCTTCTTTAAGGAGTGGGTGGGGGTGGGATTGTTTGGCTGCATGATCTTTGGGGGAGTGCTGATCACACTCTGGTTGCTCTGTAAATTTAATAGACAACATCAAAGAGATAAAGTACTTATTACTCAGGCACTGCTTGCCGTAGAGCTGGGAACATCCCCTCAAGTTTGGTTGAATATGCTTAAACAATGAGACACTATCATTCAATAGGATATCCTGAGGGCTCGTGTTCCCATTGCACCAGGAATCCTGAGTGGTAGTCCTCCACACTTCCCAGGGCTCGGGTTCCCATTGCACGGGATACAAGTGTGGAGGGTCTCTAAACTGTTTAACTGCCTTGAACGCCTTACTGGTAGAACGGTGGGCTTGATCGGCGAAATAACAGTTTCTATAATTGTTGCATAATTCAATAAAAAAGGGGGAGATGTTAGGAGCCGTACTCGCCATTATAAGATGGCACCGGCTTCCTGCTTCCTGGTTCTTCTCGGAAGCCCTGCTTGAATGTGCGCCTGCGCAAGGCGCGAAACTTAGTATGCTAATTAGGCACTAAGGCTAGAGCCAATGAGGGATCTGCACGGCTCCCAGAGATCTATATAAGCCGCGGGGTTTCGGCGTTCGGGGTCCTTCTACTTCATGCCATCTAAAAAGAGCTGTAACAATAAATTGCTGTCAGAAGAATCCTGAGTGAGGCGTGCTCCTTATCGGCGAGGTAGCGCACTACAATTCTGTGAAATAATTTGTTTCGGAAAAACAAATTTACTAATTGATTTACTAGGCTGTGAGTTCTGTCTGTATCAATGAATATCCTGAAGCATGTGTAAGGAGGTTGTGTGAATGATATGTAAGTGGCAAGGGAAATGAAAAGATTCCACTCAACGCCAATGTAGACAGTTGTTTGTGGGAGGTAAAAAGCAAAGGTAGGTGTCTTAAACAAAGCACTTAATGTCTGAAACAAATTTCCAATTCCTACTTGTACTTAGAAGTGAAAAGACATACACTAACTTACATTCTGCTTGACTTTCCATATGTAGGCTTTTGATGTAACTTTACCTTTATAAAATGGAAATTTTTATTGATAAAAGCAACATGTGTATTCCACCCTTGACTGTAAACAGGAGAATCAAAGGGGAAGAGGGATGAAGCGCTATGTTCTAGAAACAGTCCTAGAACTCCCTTGCCTCTCACTTCATTTGGACGAATTATACATCCTCATTGTGCATTGTGAGCAAGCCCACCTGAGTTCCCAGTTTAGGCTCATGTTATTTTAAGACTGGAAGTTAGCACTTTAATACATATAGGACACAAAAAATTAACAAAGGATTAATTACTAATAAGTCAGAAGCGACCAACTGTTTTGGAGAGTCTAGAAAGGGCTGAGGGCTGTGGGCACAACTGAACATTATTGGTTTATTCAGTAGAAACACAGGAAGGAAACGGTACCACCCTGGTTTTTAAGAATGGGTCTTTTTTTTTTTCTTTCTGGGGTATGTTTAGTATTTGTTTTATTTCATGTCCTAAATCACCCAAGACCAGGGAGTCCCCTGAGAGACTTTTGTAGCAGCATTTCACATCTGCTTTTCTGTGTTTAAACAGTCTTTCATGACTCAAACAGTTTGAAACCATGGTGTATTATTTTTAAGCCTTTTCAAATTGAAGATTTTAAACAAGTAAAATTGGTTGTGTGCTTTGTTAGTAGAACGAGGTAGCCTTGAACAGCTAAAAACAACAAAAAAGTGCCATAAGCCAAAATAGCTTAGTGCTTTTCCTTAGAGTTCTGTAATTGTGCACTGAATTCGTCCAGACTGACTGCTTCACCAAATACGAAGAATAGTCCGTGAAAACTCTTATATTACAAAATGGAAGTGGCTTAAAAAGACAAGAAAATTGCCCATTGTAGTTCAAAACTTCCTACAAGAAGTTTTATTACTGTAACTTACACCTTTAGTGTTCAATAAAATAGGAAAATTTGGAGTAGATGGTTTCTGAAACAGATCAGCTCACACCGATGTTATCGGCAGCAATGACACCCCATAATAACATTTGTAGACCTCAGAATATACTTTGGCTTTGCTCCCGTGGAAGATGTAGTGCTTGCCTATATCTACAGACTGCTACCCATGACCAGAGACTGCGACCTCGAACCCAGCCTGTCTGTCTTGGAATTACTATTGAAAACCTAGCTTAAGAGCAGCTACAGATATTTGCTTTACTCAAAACCACAGACTTTTGTTAATTGTAGTTGCATGTATGAGGAATCTAAATCCAAGTGTTAGGGATTCCTGGTGATACCTGATTTTTTAAATTTATTTATTTATTTATTTATTTATTTATTTTTATTAGATATTTTCTTTATTTACATGTAAATTTTCCCTTTCCCAGGATACCTGATTTTTATTTATTTATTTTTTAAATCTTTCTTTGAATGCTGGAATAGAAATACAATAATCCAAGTATTGTATCTCAGTCTGGCCTTGTGGGAATCTGCATAGCAACCAACTGTTTAGGCTTTCTCATTCTGAATACAGACACACAATCATGTTAGAATTCCTTTCTTCCTAATGCACAGTAGTTTAAGATATCTAAGATTGTACAAGTCTGTTAGATACTATAATACTTGCCTTATGGGAAATTCTATGCTTTGTCTTGCTTTCTTTATAATATAATATGACCTGGATAGGCTTAAATGACAAACAGAAGCAAAGCACTTTTGTGTGTAACTTCTTCTCTCTTTTGGCTTTAAGCTAGTATCAAGTCTTCCGAACAAAACCTTGATTTCTTTTGAGAGACCAACCTCTGGTATTTTGGTGGCTAAACTGTCAAGGCCCATGTCCCTAATGGAAATGGAAGAATATAGAGCCTTTCAGCTTCTTCTCTCTGCAGGCTGATGTATGACAATCCCTGGCATGTTCTTTCTTGAGTCTTTCCTGAGTGATTAAGGACACAAACCGAACACTTGGATAGTATCCATTATGAAGAACAGCTGTAGTGGCATATTGGTTTGACTGCCCTGGCACCAATGTGGTCCATACATTTCTCATTTCTTGGCTTCTGGTAATCCCTGGGTTGCTGTGTGGTAGCAAGTCCATTCTTCCAGGCTTCTGTTGGTCTTATGATCTCCTATGAAACTGTCTACATTTGCTTTTTATTAAGCCAACATTAGTGCCATTGCTTGCAACCAAGAGCTTTGATGAATGTATCTCAGTCTGGCTGCTTCAAATGGACTCCACTTGTATTTATCAATTACTCTGGGAAGAATGTACATGAAATACTCACTAGCATTAGTTATATCTGATTATTAAATGAATTCTAAAACCACTTGAACAGTTTGCCACTTGACAGATTAAGAAATGTGTATTTTCCCAGACTTAATATAACAGGCAACAAATTCCTCTATAATGAACACATTGTGGGAGTTAATGTATTCTTTATGACTATGACACAATGGATATGATTTTTATTCCCATCCTAATTTTTTGCTTTCCCTTGCCAGGATTTTCTCTTGCTTGGAGAATATCAAATGGTTACTAATATATCCTCAGATAAACATAGCAATTTTTCAACATTTTTCAAGGTACAGGTGTTATCAAGGTAT
>JADRCD010120406.1:0-13448 GCA_019843815.1 Montemys delectorum
TAGTACTTCCATGTCCTGTGATTAAGGTCAATGGGAAATTACAACAGCCTAATCCAAGCAGGATGACAAAGGATGCAGACCCATCAGGAATGAAGGTATGGGTCAATCCTCCAGGAAAAGAGCCAAGACCTGCTGAGGTGCTTGCTGAGGGGGAAGGAAATACAGAATGGGTAGTAGAGGAAGGTAGTTATAAATACCAGCTAAGGCCACGTAATCAGTTGCAGAAACGAGGATTATAAGTAATATGAATGCTTCTGTCTTATTTTGTTAAGAATACACTTTTCTTCCAATTTCTTTAACATCAATTGGTATTTAAGTTGAGACGCTTAAGAATGTTCCCAAGGGACATTGTAAGTTTATAAATGCGTTTGCGATTGTACGAGGAATAGTTATATCATGTTAGGCGTACTCATGATTTTGTTATTGTTTCATGTGGACATGGGATATTATTTGTGTCAAGTTGACAAGGGGTGGATTGTAGTGGCTATTCCTGGTTGTCAACTTGACTACATCTGAAATGAATTACAATCCAGAATTAGAAGGCTCACCTGTGGCCCTAATCTGGAGGCTGAGAGATACAAGTTTCTGACCTGAATCTTGGCATGGAGACCTTGAGGAATAGTGGCTACGAATCCCATAGGATTAACATAGAAAGCTCTGAGTTCAAGGTCATCCGGGGTTAAAGGTGTGGTGGCACACACCTTTAACCTGGGCCACACTTTTTGCTGGAGACGTATATAAGGACATTGAAAGAAGGAAAGCTCTCTCTCTGCTTCGCCTGCTTGCCTTGTGGGACTGAGCAATTGCTGGATCCTTGGACTTCCATTCACAGCTGCTGCCGTGACTGTTGTTGGGAGTTGATTGTTGGGAGTTGGACTACAAACTGTAAGTCATCAATAAATCCCTTTACTACATAGAGACTAAGTTCTGTGACTCTAGAGAACCCCTAACTAAGACAGTGATTAAGGCAGTTTAATGCACAGGAAGATAGCATCTTCATGATAACTACGGAGACTTCATAGCCAGACTTTGTCATAATTGCCTGAATTCTAAGATAGGAAACACTTTTGATCTTGAGGTCTCTAATATCTCTTCTGTGATAACAAATTAGCTCAAGGTCAATACATGCATAAAAGTAAATTATGTCTGCTGCATTGATCGAACGCTTCTTAGCCGTTCACATGACAATCTTTTATAGTGCACTGAGCAGATCCACTATAACCAGTGCCCTCCCTAGTAGGCTGTCACTCATGGCTCCATTCTAAAACATTGTTGCTAAACCAACCCAGAGGTTATATTGAATATACAAAGATTAGGTGTTCAAGTCAGACAGGGTCCCAGCACTGAGAGGGGTAATGGACACAAGTACTCACACCTAACCAAGAAATTATTTCCAATTGGCATCTGCTTGCAAAGTAAAAAATTGTTTTCTCCAAATGTGTCTCACTGGGTGTATAAAGCACACTTAACAGTAAGCCTCATGCTCAGTAGTAGATGCCCAAGACTAGAGGAACTCATGGTATTTTGGGACACTTTTTATCTTATTAGTCTTTTGTTTGAATATTACAGTTTCCAATTTTGTGTTTTCATGGTGTGTGTGTGTGTGTGTGTGTGTGTGTGTGTGTGGTGTGTGTGTGTGTGTGTGTGTTCCTTATGCTTTATGTTTTGTTGTTGTTTTGTTTTGTTTTTTGGGTTGTTTGTTGGTTTGTTTGTTTGCTCATGTGTTTTCTCCAGAGAGAAACAACGAAGGCATGGAGCTGGGTATGTGGGACTATGTCTTAATCTGTGTTCTATTGCTGTGAAGCGCCACCATGACCACAGCAATTCTTATAAAGGGAAGCATTTAATTGGAGCTTCCTTACAGTTTCAGAGGTTTAATTCATTATCAGAATGGTGGCACATAGGCAGACATGATGCTGAGAGTTCTATATCCAGATCCGCAGGCAACAGGGAGAGAGAGAGAGAGAGGGAGAGGGAGAAGGAAAGGGAGAGGGAGAGGAGACACAGCTTGTTTTTGGCTTCTGAAATCTCAAAACCCACCCCCAGTGACACACTTCCCCCAACAAGGCCACACCTTCTACAACAAGGCCACACCTCCTAATCTCTCTCAAGTAGCACTACTTCCTAATGACCAAGCATTCAAAAATATTTAAGTCAGCCTGTCCCACAACGCCCAGGTGCTCTAACATGTCCAGGAACAGAGGTGAGGAGGACACAATAACTGTCCCAACACTGGGAGTAACTGGGACCAGTGGGACCCAGGCACACAGGAACTCCACCAGCCCAGTGGCTCAGGTTGCTTCCAGTCTGTCTGAGCCAGTGCCCTAAGCAGACTTTGGGCACAAACTCCAAAGCCAGTCCCACAACACCCAGAGGAAGCTCTACTCCCAGGTGCTCTAACAAGCCCAGGATCAGAGGAACCCAGAACCACAGGATCACAGAGACAGCTTGACTCTGAAGAGTTCTGACACAACCAGGATCACAGGAAGGAAGAAAATAAACAACACAAACTAAAGTTACTTGGCATCATCAGAACTCAATACTCCCATCATAGCAAGTCCTGGACACACCATCACACCGGAAAAGCAAGATTCAGATCTAAAATCACTTCTCATGATGATGATATAGGACTTTAAGAAAGACATAAATAACTCCCTCAATCACACAATCAAACAGGTGAAGGAAATGAACAAAAGGGAAACAAAAATGTGATTTAATTCTGTTTACTTAAAATATGTTTTTAAATGTTAACAAATTCAGATAAATTGGAATCATGTATCTTTTCTCATCATAATGCAATAAAACTTAAATGAATAAAAAAGAAAAAAAACAAAAGTATTTAAGTCTGTGGAGGCCATTCCTATTCAAATTACCACAGGGGTGGAGGATGTGGCGGAAAGGAAACTGTGATTAGAATATATTATATTTTTTAATCTTTAAATATATCTATTTTCAATAAATAAAGAAAAAAACAACCTGATTTTAAAAAATTCTGTAATCTGTGAAACATGAAGTCCAGTACAAATGAACTTTCTCACCATACTTCAAATTTTAAATAACAAACTTCAGATAAAAATTCTAGTATGTATGCCACTAGACTTATTTCCTTGCCAATTTTAACATAAATCTTTGTCTCTATGTGTGTGTGTTTGTATATACAAAGCAAATGTACCTGACAAAGTATAAAATGGTAGATGTAAAAAGGAGCTACTTGTATCTCCTTCTTCCATAATTATTTCTATGATAATGTTACTAATTTCTCTGAACAACATTTTGTAATGAAAGAAATAATAACTCTTGTGGTTACATTATATTATTGCCATTGTCATCTCTGAGTTCTAAGAAATTCTGGTAAGTAAACATTAATTTGCTAACTAATTAAATAAATATTTATCTGTACTGTGTGTTTATGTGAATAGTGATATTACATCTTGAGAACAACCATGAATACCTAGGAGTAAAACTGTAACCAAGAAACATTTCTAAAAAGTTATTGGATAACCTACTGTTTTTATCTTACTTATGGAATGATTTTTATTACATGGAGTAAAAACCTGAGATCTATTTTTAAGACTTTTATTGATTTTTTTGAAAATTTTCATACAATGTATTTTTTATCGTACTTACCCCAACTCCTCTCCCTGACTCCTCCTGGGTCCAACTTCATGCCCTCCTTTAAAAAAATAATAACCCACCAAATCCAATTTGTGCTGGTCATATGCTCCTGGGTGTGTTCCATCCACTGGAGCCTGGTCGGCTACCAGAGGCCACACCCTAAAAGAAAACTGACTCTCCCTCCCTGAGAAGCCATCAACTGTCAAGGGCTCTCCAGCTCTTCAGAGGATATAATGAGTTACTCTAGACTTCTGCTGGGAAATGCTTCAAAAGAATTTAATTTAGTGACATTTTAAAATCTAAAATCATTATGACTAACTGAAGTCAGCTCAAACACTTACTAATAATGGGATTTAAAAGCCCTAGTTAATTAGTAATTTTATTAACAATAAATTATAAATTAATCTTAAAGATTTTCCTCTTACATGTGAACTACTTTAGGCCCAAGGAAAATCACCTAAAATAATATGGCCTCGCTATGATCAGCCATTTCTTTGTTTTATCCAAAACAAACAAACAAACAAATAAACAAACAAACAAAAAACTCACAAACAATATTTTTTCTTCATTTTTCTTTTTGGAAAATTCCTCATTTTTCTTTTCCTTTCCTTTCCTATCCCTTTTTAGTCCTTCTTCTCACATGTTATCTTTGCTGAACTTGTTGATTATTCCTATGCTTTATAATTAGTAATTAGAATATGTATTTGTACATAAAGCCATTGTTTGTGGATTCTATACTTGTCAATTTGTCTATACATCAAGCTTGTTTGTACGACAAAATCAATAGTCAAAGAGCTTTCTTCAGTCATAGGCAGACACAGAGTGGTGGACATTTGAAGTCCTGCCTTTTTGTGACAGCCATTGTCCTATGATCTGTGTAGTGACACATTCTTCACATTTTTGTGCTCTTTGATGATGATTTATCCATTTAGAGTGGAATCGAAGAGGCACTGAAGTGTAGTCCAGCACTCATAAGTGCACAGAGGCTGCGATGAACCTCATGGAGAAAATATGTGTTAGATAAGCATTGGTAGGCACATGTCCCAGTGGCATTCATCATAAGTTCCATGTAGACACACCTACAAGTGTCTTTAAATAGATAGCACGTCAAACAAAAGCTGTGTTGATCAGTTAATTAAAACATGACCAGAGCATCTCAGGTACCTAGCCTTATATTTCTCCTAGGAGCAATGGTTCAGTATTTGCTAATTCAGTGTTCATCGAATGTTTGTAAAACAACCACAATTAATGAGAGTAAACTGTATTTGTAAATATTAAATGCTGTTGATTATATTTCAGGCTAGAATTCCATACCATATTCTATTTAGGCCTTGGATACTTTCTTCATTCAAGACTATGGGTAAGGTCTATACAGGAGGGCTGGAGTGATGGCTTGGCTAAGAGTTCTTGCTGTGTTTGCAGAGGAGTTCAGTTCCCAGCACCCATGTGCTGGCACACAACTGTAATTGCACTGGCAGAGGATCCAGCTCCCTCTTCTGGCCTCTGTAGGCACGAAGTAGGCATGTGTTGCACAGACACATCTGTGGGTACAGTAGTCATATGCATAAAAATAAAAAAAAGCCCACATGACTATCTATTTCTGTTCATTTTGACTTTAGAGCACCTGTGAAGCTGATGTTTTCATTACTTCACTGTCATGCAGATGCCTGGCTGCTTTGTTCTTATTTGTCTTCATTCTCACAAGATGTTCTTTGCTTCATCCCCTCTCTCTCTCTCTCTCTCTCTCTCTCTCTCTCTCTCTCTCTCTCTCTCTCTCTCCCTCTCTTCCCCCCTCTCTCTCACTCTGTTGTGTTTCCTCCCCTCCCCTCCTTTCTCCTCTCTTCCCTTCCTCTCCTTTTCTCATCTCTGTCTCCTTCCTTCATTTAGAAGTTTCAGCTTTGAAATTCCACCCTTCAGAAAACACCACAGTTTATTTCCCTGTACCATTAGACTATTTGGGGAAACAATAGTCTTGCAATGCTGTTCTGTGGGCTATGCATGAATGCTCATGATTCTGATGCATTTCTGTGAGATATAAGCTATTTAGACACTATTATTTCAAAGGACTAAAATGTGTAGCTTTTTACATTGATTCACATGATGGTTGCTTTTCCAAAGTCCTCACCTTAGTCAACCAATTTACCAATAAATTTCATTGGCTACATAATATAACAATAAACACAAAAAGCCACCAGGAAACTATGCCATTGCTTTTCTTGAACCTGGGAAAGGAGAAATTTACATGTAAATAAATAAAATATCTAAAAAAAATAAAAAATTAAATAAATAAAAAGAATGTAGGTTTTAAGACTGACTTTTTAAGACAAATAAGTTTCTTAAATTTTTTGTCTAAAAAAGCCTTTGGAGCAAGGTGTGGTGGCTCACATCCATAAACCCAACATGTAAGAGGCTAAAGTGGGAGACTAAAGCTTAGATTTTGAGGCCAGCTACATAGGGAACTCCAAGCCAAATTGGATGACATTCCATGACCTTGTCTTAATAAATAAACAAACAAAAATTAAATATTACCACTATACTTGAAATTGTTGACTTTGTTTCTTTTTTTACTTTCAGTTGGTGTTTCTTAACAAATAATATTGAATCACATGGAATTAGTTTATTATTACTATAGTTATTATGAAGAATAATTTTAATGTACTTATTCTTTGACAACTTCACATATGTATATGATGTATTCTGATCCTAGTCACCCCCTCATGTCTCTCTAACCCCTCCTACTCCTTCTAGGTCTCTCTTTATTCTGAAGAATAGCTGTTTGTGTTTGTGATGTGTGAATGTATGTGTGTGTGAGCTTGTGACTCGCACATATATGTGTGTGAATATATGGCAGACACAACCTTCATTTTTCATCTTGTTTGAAGTAAAGTCTCTTCACAGCTACTGAAACCCCTAGCTGGCCCATGAGCTTCTGTAATGTCTTTATCCACCTTCAGTCTCCCCATTGGGGTGCACTGGGATCACGATTTTTTTCCTATTGTGTCTGACTTTGATGTGAAATCTCGGGATCTAAACTCAAGTCATTGGGCTTGCACACCAAGTCTAGCCTTGAGTTGTTGTTGTTGTTGTTGTTGTTGTTATTATTTATTTTGTGGGCACAGGACTGAAGGTGTGGGGGTGAGAGGAAACAGAGTCATGTGAGGGATGTCAGGAAATGTGACTGTGAGATCAGCATCCGGGTGCAGATCTGAATTTATTGCCCAGCCCATCAACTTATAGACAGTGTTTGAGCCATTCCCAAGCCCCTAAATCCTCAGCCAATCTTATCTCACCACGTCATTATCAATCTCCAATGAAATCCCTGCCTAATGGGGTAACTCAGAAAGAGTGGAGGGAGTATCTCATCTGTGAAGGCTTCCGTGAGGATGGGGGAAGCGGCCACATCCCTGGCCTGTGCTCCTTTTGGTGTGCCAGGAGCCATCTTAGATCTAATACTGTGTATGGTTTAGATCAGGATTCTGAGGTTTCGCAGGAACCTCTGACACTTACCATCCCACTTATTCCATCACAAGGTTGACCTCCACACCCCCCACATTTCTTCTTAATGTGTGCTCATTATGTATTTAGTCTACAATCTTCTTGAAAGTTGTGTTTTCAAATTAATACATTTAGGACTAGAGAAGTAGGTCAGTTGCTAAAGTGCTTGCATACAAATATGAGGACCAACATTTGGTACCCAGTACACATATAAAAGTCAGACACAGGAGCATGTGTCTGTAATTCCAGTGTCAGAGAAGTAGAGACAGAAGGAACCTGGAGCTTAGTGGGCAGGTATTCTTCCCGAATTAATGTGTGAGCTCCAGGTTCAATAAGGAACTCTATCTCAAAAAATAAACAAAGAAGGTTTAAAATAATCGAGGAAGTCACATGATGATGGCCTCTGTCCTTCACATACATATGTGAATACATAATACATATGAACATATGCATATGCCTACACATACAGAGAAATAATAACCTTACAATAGCCAATAAATGTAATTTACTACTTTAGATATGTCATAATAATTCATTAAAATTGATGACTTCTGATCTATTCTCTGGCTTTGTTAAATGATTTTGCCTAATATTTTTAAGTGATAAAACATTCTCTTAGAAGTGTTAAGCTGATAAACTCAGAATCAACCACATAAATGTACTACTTTTAATAGTCTAATAATTTTAAAATAAGAACATTGAAAAGCAGCAAAAGACATTAGTAAGGCAGTATACTTAATTCAATTTCAATGGATAGATTTATATTTTGATCATCAAATCTATAAAAAATCCTATAACATATCATATTTATTGGGAAAAGATTAAGTTCTCCAGTGGAATCAGGAATAAGGAAAGGAAATCTACAATCTCCGTTCTATATAAGGGTGTACCCAGGTTCTATACACTGCAATTAAGGCAAGAAAACTAATAGAAGACAAAGAGTTGAGAAGGTAAAAATAAAACTGATACAATGTACAGGCAATACAAATTTAATTATAAAAATTAAATAAAACATAGATACAATGTCAACAATGAGTTAATTTAGAAAGATGGTTGATTCAAAGTTTATATACAAAAATCAACTACACTTCTATATGTTACAAATAAGCCATGGGGCTGAAGGGATGCTTTATCAGTTAATAACACTTACTGCTCTTGCAATAAACCTAGGTTTGGGTGTCAGCATCCAAATGACAGCATATACTCATCAGGATCTCCAGTCCAATGGGGAGTCCGATGGCCTCTTCTGATTTCCTTGGGCGCCAAGCATACAAGTAGACTACATACAGACATGCAGACAAAATAGTCATACTTATAAAATAATACGCTTTTTATTTAAAAAGATTAAGATAAAAGAAAATGAAAACTTTATACTTTTTATTATAGTGACATTAAATGATCTAAGAATAAATCAGTTTAAAGTTCTTTCAACTTTCTGTTACTTTTATTTTTTTATTTCCTTATTTTTTTAGATTTATTTTATTTATTTTATGTGTCTGAGTACACTGTAGCTGTACAGATGGCCGTGAGCCATCATGTGTGTGGATGCTCTCCTGCCTTGCTCGCTCCTGCCCCTGCTCACTCTGGCATTCACTGTAGCTGTCTTCAGACGCACCAGAAGAGGGCGTCCGATCTCATTACGAGTGGTTGTGAGCCACCATGTGGTTGCTGGGATCCAAACTCAGGACCTTCGGAAGAGCCATCTCACCAGCCCCGTTACTTTTATTTTTTAATTCATCTGGTTACATAGAAATATATTGTGTAAGGCAAAGTGGGAAAGACTGTTATAAGTTCAAGGCAGGCCTGGTCTACAGAATGAATTCTAGGCAGTCCAGGGCTATGTGGTGAGGTCCAGTAGTGCCCAGTTCTGGTGTGAACCAGCTCTTCAGTACTTCCAGATCAACACATTTCCTTCTGGTAGATTCTAGTATAACCTGCCTTTCCAGTTCTTTACACATATCCCTATTTGTCTAGCATTTCCAAATCTCCTTGGTTATTCTTTTAAATCCGTTTCTCCCAGGGAATGGCGAGTCCTTTAGCACGGGCATGCCCCAGAACCCCGTAGAGCGGACAGCCCTGTTACACTACACAGGCTATGCACAGACACCGATGCTCAGTGAATATTGTTCTTAGATATGCGAATGAATGGCAGCTAGTCTAATTTTCTAGACCTAGAGAGTACTTGATTCTTTTTCTGTTTCTCAAAAGATGTTCAGAAGTGGAAAACTTTGAGACACAGTGAGACATGGAGACATCTTCTGCCGTTGCCTTCTCTTTGGTATAAAGTTATTTGAATGGATGTGTAATTACTTCTACTGCATTAGAGTGCACAGCAGATCCTGGTACAATGATGAATAAGTAATCTTATTTGGATGCCTGCCTGTTTCTTTTTCTTTTCTTTTTTTTTTTTTTAATCTTTTGTTTATTTATTTTAAACTCCAGATTTTATTCCCCACCCAGTCCACCCTCTGATTGTTCCACATCCCATACCTCCCCAGTCCCTGTCTCCATGAGGATGTCCCCACCCCCACCCGCACCCCACCAGACCTCTAAACTCCCTGGGCCCTCTAGTCTCTTGAGAGTTAGGTGCATCTTCTCTGACTAAGCCCAAACCCCGCAGTCCTCTGCTGTATATGTGTTGGGGGCTTCATATCAGCTGGGTCTGCTGCCTGGTTGGTGTTCCAGTGTCTGAGAGATCTCAGCCCTCCAGGTTAATTGAGACTGCTGCTCCTCCTACAGGGTTTCCCTCCTCCACAGCTTCTTCCAGCTTTCCCGTGATTCAACCACAGGGATCAGCAGCTTCTGTCCACTGGTTGGGTGCAAATACCTGCATCTGACTCTTTCAGCTGCTTGTTGGGTCTTGTTTCCTGCATCTTGTTTACACATTTCAAAATTTGTGTAAGTGAATAGGTAAGTCATAGATCTCACTCACTTTGCATAATTTGTTTCCTTTTACTGATCATAACTGCAGGTGTTCAGTGTCCCAGGTAAATATATCAACTAATCTGAGAGTGTTGTATTTGCATAACTGAAATGTGTACTATTTGATTTACACATGACTACTAGCTTCCAACAAATCCTAACCAAACAAATACTTATGCAACAAGGAAACTGGTAGAAGATTTTCCTTGCCTTGCCCTCCCCTTCCTTTCCTTTCTGTTCGTTTCTTTTCCTTTCTCCCTCCCTCCCTCTCCTCCTTGCCTTCTTCCCTCTCTTTCATCCTTCCTTCCTTCCTTCCTTGACTGAAGCTTTTAAGGCCCTTTAACTTGTGTCCATTTTCAGCCTGATAACTCTTAATGTATTTTCAGAGCTCTTATTCATGTTATTTAAAGATATGCACAATAGTAAAAATACATTTTTCTCAATATAAATTTTAAATAACTCCAAACATATTAACTGTATACTTTAAAATAATACATCACTACTGGTATTTTCCTAAATGAACATAAATACATTAAGTCTTTTGTTTGTTTTGTATTTAGTAGAGTTTAAAATCTTGGCTCTTACTGTGGTACAAGCCCAAAATAAGAACAATTTTTAGACATTGGATTTCATTGTAATAAGGCTGTACTTCAATGACCCTCACATCACCAAAGGATTTTACCTACATCGTAGCTAAGCTGAGAGTTGATAGTTCTGCTGCTTTTTAACTATTGCTGTAGACAAGCATCTACATAAAACTGTTAAATTGATTGTTATTTTTTATCAAACAACTTTTATAATACTTATTTGTATTGTTATAATATTTTATAAATTTTAAGAAATATGACAAAAAGATATTGTGGGTATTAAAGGGGTGGTCTCTGGGAGGAGTGGGGGTATAAAAGGGAAACAAGAATGTGATTTATTTCTACTTACTTAAAATATGTTTTTAAATGTTAACAAATAGATAAATTGAAATCATGTAACTTTTCTCATCATAATGCAATAAAAGTTTAAAAACAAAAAAACAAAAAAAAATAAAGATATGCACAAACAGGTACTGAAAAGCCATATTCTGTGTCTATGAAATCTAGACTATACTAGGTTTTCCCTCCCCACCTAAAATGAATAGTAGTGTTTGCCATGCTTGTACTTCCGGAGAACACGATGAAATGTCACTAGGCAAACTAGTGATGTGATCACTCTAAACTTGAAATTTTCTTGGGAAGTTGAGACAGGAGGATTGTTTTGAATCCCAGGACAGATGGCTTCATAGTGAGACACTATCTCAAAACTAGAAAACCAGCCAGCCACACCCTGATCTCACACACACACACACACACACACACACACACCTTTTCTTTCTAAGAATGTTTGCAGACCAGTTACTAAAAAGAATGTAATTCATATAAACTTAATGAAATTGCTTAAAGTACATGTTGAAAGTTTAAATTTTTTTTTGAAATCAGTTTTTGAGCCTGTGAAAGCACTGTAAAGTTTTAAGTTAAGTAACAGAGGAAAAATATATCAATATATCTGAAAATTCAAGCAGAGGAGACATTAGAATTTAAATGTTGTCAGGATCCTCTCAGCTTCCGAGTGACAGAGCTGGAGCAGCAACCATCTCTGCCCCCTCCCTGCTAGTGGAGGGCCTGCCTCCAGGGTAGGCTTCAGCCTAGAGACTCAGGTGAGATCTGCCATTTGCTCTCCTGTGACTTTCTTAGGCGGGACCAGCCTGGAGGCACAGGCCTCAGGAATTGTAAGGGAGTCGCAGGGCTGCAGGGACAGGATCTTCTCAGCTTCCAAGTGACAGGGCTGGAGCAGCGACCATCTCTGCCCCCTCCCTGCTAGTGGAGGGCCTGCCTCCAGGGTGGGCTTCAGCCCAGAGACTGCAGGGGAGTTGTAGGGCGGCAAGGACAGGACAAGCTCTAGTCAGAGACACTAAGAACATGTAACATCAGAGAATCCTACCAACAGAAACCAAGACTGCTTGGCTTCATCAGAACCTAGTACTTCCACCACAGCAAGCCCTAGATATCCCAAAACACCGGAAAAGCAAGATTTGGATCTAAAAACATATCTCACAATGCTGATAGAGGAACTTAAGAAGGTCAGGAATAACTCCCTGAAAGAAAAACAGGAGAACATAGATAAAGAGGTACAAGCCCTTAAAGAGGAAACAAAAAAATACCATAAAGAATTACAGGAGATCACAAGTAAACAAGTAGAAGCCCTTAAGAGCAAACCCAAAAATCCCTTAAGGAATTGCAGGAAAACACAAACAAACAGGTGAAGGAATTGAGTAAAACCATTCAGGACCTAAAAATGGAAGTAGAAACAATAAAGAAATCACAAAGAGAGACAAATCTGGACTTAGAAATCTTAGGAAAAAAGTCAGGAAACATAGATGCAAGCATCAACAACAGAATACAAGAGATAGAAGAGAGAATCTCAGGGGCAGAAGATAACATGGACAACATTGACAGAACAGTCAAAGAAAATGCAAAATGCAAAAAGACCCTAACCCAAAACATCCAGGAAATCCAGGACACAATGAGAAGACCAAACCTAAGGATAATAGGTATAGAAGAGACTGAAGACCTCCAGCTTAAAGGGTAAGTAAATATCTTCAACAAAATTATAGAAGAAAACTTCCCTAACCTAAAGAAAGAGATGCCCATGAACATACAAGAAGCCTATAGAACTCCAAATAGACTGGACCAGAAAAGAAATTCCTCCCGACACATAATAGTCAAAATACCAAATGCACAAAACAAAGAAAGAATTTTAAAAGCAGTAAGGGAAAAAGGTCAAGTAACATATAAAGGCCTATCAGAATTACACCAGACTTCTCAGCAGAGACTACGAAAGCTAGAAGATCCTGGGCAGATGTCATACAGACCCTAAGAGAACACAAATGCCAGCCTAGACTACTAAACCCAGCAAAACTCTCAATCACCATAGATGGAGAAACCAAAGTATTCCATGACAAAACCAAATTCACACAATATGTTTCCACAAATCCAGCCCTTCAAAGGGTAATAATTGGAAAACTCCAGCACAAGGAGGGGAAATACATCCTTGAAAAAGCAAAAATGTAATCTTCCAGCAAAACTAAAAGAAGATAGACACATGAACGGAATGCCAGCTCTAACAACAAAACTAACAGGAAGCAACAATTACTTTTCCTTAATATCCATTAACATCAATGGACTCAATTCACCAATAAAAAGACATAGACTATCAGATTGGGTACGTAAACAGGACCCAACATTTAGCTGCATGCAGGAAACCCACCTCAGTGACAAAGACAGACACTACCTCAAAATAAAAGGCTGGAAAACAATTCTCCAAGCCAATGGTCCCAATAAAAAAGCTGGAGTAGCCATTCTAATATCGAATAAAATCGACTTTCA
>JADRCD010120407.1:0-14759 GCA_019843815.1 Montemys delectorum
GACGCAACGTGTACTTTGAGTTTTAGTAAACTTTCTCTTATGAATGTAGATGCCCTTATCTTTGGAGCATAGAGGTTCAGAATTGAAAGTTCCTCTTGGTAGATCATACCTTTGATGAATATGAAGTGTCTCTCCTTATCTTTTTTGATCACTTTAGGGTGAAAGTCAATTTTATTTGATATTAGAATGGCTACCCCAGCTTTTTTCTTGGGACCATTGGCTTGGAGAATTATTTTCCAGCCTTTTATTCTGAGGTAGTGTCTGTCTTTGTCACTGAGGTGGATTTCCTGTATGCAACAAAATGTTGGGTCCTGTTTATGTACCCAATCTGATAGTCTATGTCTTTTTATTGGGGAATCGAATCCATTGATATTAATAGATATTAAAGAAAGGTGATTGTTGCTTCCTGTTATTTTTGTTGTTAGAGTTGGGAATCTGTTCATGTGGCTGTCTTCTTTTAATTTTGTTGGAAAATTACTTTTTTGTTTTTTCTCGGATGTAGTTTCCCTCCTTGTGTTGAAGTTTTCCATTTATTACCCTTTGAAGGGCTGGATTTGTGGAAATATATTGTGTAAATTTGGTTTTGTCATGGAACACTTTGGTTTCTCCATCTATGGTAATTGAGAGTTTTGCTGGGCATAGTAGCCTGGGCTGGCATTTGTGTTCTCTTAGGATCTGTATGACATCAACCCAGGATCTTCTGGCTTTTATAGTCTCTTCTCTGGTGAGAAATCTCGTGTAATTTTGATAGGCCTGCCTTTATATGTTACTTGACCTTTTCCCTCACTGCTTTTAATATTCTTTCTTTGTTTAGTGCATTTGGTGTTCTTATTATTATGTGATGGGAGGAATTTCTTTTCTGGTCCAGTCTATTTGGAGTTCTATAGGCTTCTTGTATGTTCATGGGCATCTCTTTCTTTAGGTTAGGGAAGTTCTCTTCTATAATTTTGTTGAAGATATTTACTGGCCCTTTAAGTTGGAGGTCTTCACTTTCTTCTATACCTATTATCCTTAGGTTTGGTCTTTTCACTGTGTCCTGGATTTCCTGGATGTTTTGGGTTTAGGAGTTTTTTGCTTTTTGCATTTTCTTTGACTATTGTGTCAATGTTTTCTATGGTATCTTCTGCACTTGAGATTCTCTCTTCTATCTCTTGTATTCTGTTGGTGATGCTTACATCTATGGTTCCTGCCTTCTTTCCTAGGGTTTCTATCTCCAGAGTTGTCATTCTTTGTGATTTCTTAACTGTTTCTACTTCCATTTTTAAGTCCTGGATGGTTTTGTTCAGTTCCTTCACCTGTTTGGTTGTACTTTCCTGTAATTCTTTAAGGGATTTTTGTGTTTCCTCTTTAAGGACTTCTACTTGTTTACTTGTGTTCTCCTATAATTCTTTAAGGGATTTTTGTGTTTCCTCTTTAAGGGCTTGAACCTGATTACCTTTGTTCTCCTGTATTTCTTTATGGAAGTTATTCATGCTTTTCTTAAATTCCTCTATCACCATCATGAGTCATGATTTTAGATCCAAATCTTGCTTTTCTGGTGTTTTGGGATATCCAGTACTTTCTGTGGTGGGAGCAGTAGGTTCTGATGAAGCCATGTAGTCTTGGTTTCTGTTGGTAAGATTCTTACATTTCCCTTTCACCATCTGTTGATCTCTGGTGTTAGATGTTCTTGCTGTCTATGGCTGAAGCTTGTTCCTCCTGGGTGTCTGTAAGCCTGTGTCAGCACTTCTGGGAGATCAGCTCAGGTAAGACCTGAGTCTCTGGGTTGGAGCACTCCCCAAAGGCAAGCTCTCTACTTGCGGGGAAGGGGCAGAGAGGGCTGTGGATCTGCAGAACCTCCTCCTAGGTGAAGAAGGAGGTAGAAAGGATCCTGTGCCAAATGCCCTGCTGCTTCTAAGGCCTGTGCCTCCTGACTGATCCCTCATTTTATTTATTTTCATTTGTTATGTCGGTGTTTATGTATATAGTTTGTGTGTGTTTGTATGTTTATTTACATGCAGGTGCCTGGGAGCGTATGAAGACTGAGATTGACATCAGCTGTCTTTGTTGATCACCTCCCACCTTATATGTTGAGCCATAGTCTCTTGATAAATCCAAGGAACATTGTATTAGATAGTCTTGCTAACCAGCTTGCTCTTGGAATTCCCATAGGCTGGCCACAACACTTCCCTGGCATTTATTTAGGTCTTGGGAGCTTTAACTGTAGTGGTTACACTTACGTGGCAAGTGCTTCATCTACTGTGCCATCTCCCTATCCCCACTAATAAGTATTTGTGTAAAGTATATAATATGTTCTCCTAAGCCCATGAACATGGACATATGTAATAGACAGGCTCCTATCTCTACGATTTCATTTTTCTTCACATAGATATCCAAGCTAGCTGGTTTCAACCCTTCAGTTTATCTCACTTATGTAGAGAAGAAACCATGAACAATCTCACCACCTGTTTCCATCTCTGTAAGCAAAAACTCACAACCACTCCTGGTTGATATTCCATGGGTTACCAAGGAAACCATATGTCAGGTAAATATACTTGGCATTTGAGAAGTATTCCCTGATGGTCTATTATTCTGTTTGGTTTTAACTAGACCATTCGACTGTGGAAAAGAAAAAAAAACACATCAATGTTTCCTTAAGGAATGTGCAATATTGATGACACAGGAAATCTATTGCAGATACCCTAAGACATTGCGTGTGGCAATGGGCCCTTCGTAAGGTAATCAAGTATTCAGAAATGCCTAAGGCTATCCAGTATTCAACTAAAACATATTCCCGAATGTCTCAGAAGACTCTGAGATCAATCCCTGAGGAAGATGTCACTAGGGAAACAGTTGTTCTCCAACAGGAATGCCTTGGTGTGATAGCTATTCCCAGTTGTCAACTTGACTATTTCAGGAATGAAATACAATCCAGAAATGGAGAGCATGAGTGTGATCCAAATCTTGAGACTGGAAGACACAGGCTTTTGATCCCAATCTTGCTTGATGCATAGTGATCATGAAAAGCTTAAGTCTAGGCAAAGTGGTATGTGCCCTTAATCCCAGATGATAGAGGCAAGAAGATCTCTGAATTCAAGGCCAGCCTGGGACAGAGCAACTTCCAAGTAAAGATCGAGTTAGATCCAGGCATGGTGGCACACACCTTTAATCTGGGGAATACTTTCTACTGGAGGTCTACAAAACTAAAAAAGGACAATGGAAGAAGGAGGGCTTTCTCCTCCTCCTCCTCCTCCTCCTCCTCCTCCTCCTCCTCCTCCTCCTCCTCCTTCTTCTACTCCTACTTGCACTTACTTGTCAGCACATCTGTTGGAACCCACTTCTTCAGGATTCCAGCTTATACAGAAAACCAGCTAAAACACCTAGCTTCATGGAACTGAGCAACTACTAGATTACTGGACTTCTTATTCACAGCTGTCCATTGTAGGGTTAATTGGACTGTAGACTATAAGTCATTCCAATAATTTCCCTTATATAGAGAGACATTCCATAACTTCTGTGACTCTAGAGAACCCTGACTAATTCACTTGGTAAGGAATGAAAGCCTTCCTCTCTCTGCCATCACATACACATCCCCAACCCAGTTGCCAAAAATTCCAGTTCCTCACAAGTTCAGTTGTCCTTTGAGTACATGGTTAGCAGGGTGATAAAATCTTAAATCTTGTTTTTATAGTAGAAAGAAAATAAAAAAGCAACTTGGTTCTTTAGGATGCCTGAGCTTCAAGTTAGATACCTGAAAATCAGTCAGAGTATGTTCTCAAAAAAAGGCAAGCCTACTTGCATAATCTCTTTATAATCTGTATAATTATAGCTGGACAATCTGCTTATACTCAAGTAATGATCAAAATACATTGCATTTAAGTCTCTATGAATAGCTGTATTCCATTTTTTATATCTTGTTGAAATAGTTAGAATACTTGTACTTTATATTTGAGCCTGTCTGTATTTAGCTGGCTTTATCCTTTGACTACTTTACATGTTCCTCTGAGGATATATATATTGATAATTGTGTAGTGTTTTGATTATATTAGATTCAGGTCTTTCTCCCAACCCCAACTCCTGTTTTCCTCAAGAATATCTTAGGTCTGGAAAGCAGTTAAAAGTATCGACTGTTCTTGCAGAGGACCCAGGTTTGATTCCCCACCCCCACATGACAGTTCACAACTGCATATAATACCAGTTCTAGGAAATCCTATGCCTTCTGTTGACCTCTGCACTTGCATACAGGTGATGCACATAAATTTATGCAAGCAAGCACATACATATACGAACAAAAATAAATTAAAAATTTTAAAGAAAATAATAAATAAACAAGAATTATTTTGGGGTTATCAAGATGACTTCCCAGATGAAGATGCTTGCTAAGACTCTCAAACATCTCAAAAAGACTCTCTTCTGACCCTGCCCCCCAACACAAACAAACATATTTTTAAGAAAATATTTTTAAAATATATCATGTATCTTCAGCTATCACCCGAGGCATTTAATAGCAATATTTACATTTTATTAAAAATGCTATTAGAATTCATTACAATAATGGCCTGAAGTCTCCGATTCACTGGAAAGAGCTCAAAAAGATTTAGGCATAAGGTTATATGTCTACAGTGGCAATAAGAACTGGGGAAAATAAGGAGGACTTGGGATTTGGAAATAAAAAGTAGTCAGAGAAACAAACTTTCAGATTGCAGGGCAGATTCTGAGAACTAGCTGCAGAGACAATAAGAATAGAGATAACTAATGGGCCTATGAGAACTGAGAGCACATGGGAAAAGCAGACTTTCTGACTGTGATCTTCTCTGTTCATCTACACAGTGAGAAGGCTGGTCTGTAGATTCTCTAACTCCCTGTGACTCTAAATTTCTAGCAATCCTTATTCTTGTAAGGCAGATATTGAATAGATTATAAAAAATAATATTTAGCAGATAAAACAACAAAAGGAACAGTAAAGAATGCTCTGTTGAGGTCAGCTTCTGCAATACAGTTTCAGTAGGAGTGAAGTCAGTAGTGACAATGCATGAGCTGCTTCCTTGAGGAGACTTTATACAGAGCACTTGAATCACCATGCTAGTTCTGTATAAGGTTTAATTGAATAACAAGCTATGATTTTTCAAGTACCCAGTTTATTGTGAGCAGGAATATAAATCCAGAGAGTAACACTGGGAGAAGGAAAACTGGAAATATCTGCTAATAATATAAATTTGCATAATTTGACCCTGCAACCCACTTTAAGGAATTAATCATATCCCAATAAGGACATGACTATGTAAAAATGTTGATTTTAGCATTCTGTTCAATGGAAGAAAACATAAAATAAACATACTCATCAACAGGTTATAGATTCAACAAACGATGGAATAGTGATTTGTCAGAGAGACTAAAAAGCAGGGTCTAAACAAACTGACAGGAACATCACTCCAAAATGTTAAGTAAAAAATATTAGGTTACCATAGTAGAGACCAATTAATTCATATAGATAGATAGATAGATAGATAGATAGATAGATAGATAGATATAGATATACATATGTGTGGGTATACATATGTATATACATATACATATATATGTATATATGAATTCATATGATATATGGTATACAACATGATATATTATACAATATATAATTACATATAATTAGGTAATCTCTGAAAGCATAATATCAAACAAAAATGTTAATAGTGTTTATAATTTAAAGAATATGAGGTTGAAGGAGAAACTAATACCTAACTTATTTCATCATCAGTAATTGATTCTGAAGCCAAAAGAAGAATATATTAGGAAGGAAACTGTATTAGTCAGGGTTTCTATTCCTGCACAAACATCATGACAAGAAGCAAGTTGGGGAGGAAAGGGTTTATTCAGCTTACTTCCACGTGGCTGTTTATCACCAGAGGAAGTCAGGACTGGAACTCAAGCAGATCAGGAAGCAGGAGCTGATGCAGAGGCCATGGAGGGATGTTCCTTACTGGCTTGCTTCCCCTGGCTTGCTCAGCCTGCTCTCTTATAGAACTCAAGACTTCCAGCCCAGAGATGGCACCACCCACAAGGGGCCCTCCCCCCTTGATCACTAATTGAGAAAATGCCCCACAGCTGGATCTCATGGAGGCACTTCCCCAACTGAAGCTCCCTTCTCTGTGATAACTGCAGCCTGTGTCAAGTTGGCACACAAAACCAGCCAGTACAGAAATTATCCTCAGGTCAGGACTATTCATTACACAATTTCCACCAAGAATTTGTATTTGGTTATAAACACATAGTTTCTCAAACATTTCCTTACAAATGATACCCCATAGACTTCCACAGTTGTTAGCCATTCTGGCTCAGATCATTGTAAACTGGCCTCTATTTCAAATATTTCTCTGCATCTACTTTGACTAGGATCCCATTTGTTACTAACCTCGCTGTATAAAACTGTCTGGCCTGGAACTTACTATATAGACTAGGCTGGCCTTGGATTCACTTGATTCCCCCTGATCTCTTTGACCTCTGCTTCCTGAATACTGGGATTAAAATTACATGCAGCCAAGACTGGCTTCTACCCTATTTTTGAGATAGGGTCTTTCACTGAACCTGGAACTCACTGATTGACTAGACTGTCTGGCTTGGGAGCCTCCCAGATCATCCTGTTTCAGCCTTCTGAATACAGGGATCACAGGAACCACCATGCTCAGCCTTAGTGTGGGTGCTATGGACCCAAACTGAGCAACTACTTTTCT
Source organism: Montemys delectorum (assembly GCA_019843815.1). Lineage (NCBI taxonomy): Eukaryota > Metazoa > Chordata > Mammalia > Rodentia > Muridae > Montemys > Montemys delectorum. Next base: position 6,711 of record JADRCD010120407.1, read on the forward strand.
GTCTGATCCATCTCCCCACCCATCATCCCCACTTTTGCTCATCCATTGTGCTCAGTGTTCACACTCCCAGGTTCTAATCCTTTAATGCAGTCATCTATATGCCTTTGTCAGATCCCACCATGAAGTGGCTAGTTCAGAGCTCAACAACGAAAACAAAACCTCGTTATGGAAGCATCCAAGTCTTCTCCATGTGCCTTCTCTCCTGCTCCAGACTCATTTCAAAACATGGCTCAATTAACCATTAATCTACAGTCTATCCAAAATACTCTCAAATCTCAATAGTCTGCTTGGGCATAAAGAACAATTCACACTTCTGTCTATTCTCCCAGCTAACCTGCCATTTTACTCCTAAGGTCAGCTAAGACTTGCCATTTGGACTACCCTACCTTAGCAGAGTTGGCCTCCCTTTCCTAGCTACACTAATAACCTTTGTATGCCTGTTACAGCACTTAGCATCCCATACTGTGATTTTCAGTGTAGCTGTCTGCCTCCCCAGATGGAACTTCTTGGGAGCAGGGAGCTTTCCAGCAACAAGAGAAGTAATCCATGAGACAGAACAGTTTTCTAATAAGTGCTTGCTGAATAAATGGTAAGTAAATTTGTATGCTCAAAATATTTTAATATAATTAGTTTGGGAATCATTTCTTTTTCTTTCTTTTCTGCCTAAAGTGTATTTTAAATTTTAATCATAAATTGAATACCCTGTTCACTGTCTGAAATGAGGCTTCTAGTTTTATCCTTTTAAATATTTCATGTTTGTAAAATATTTCTTGTCATCAGTATAATCAATATTTATTCAGTGGCACATGTGTGAAGGTCTTTGGAGGATCCAAGCTGTGAAGAATCAGTCAATGAAATGTGTTGCTAACAATGAACTTGATATCCTTTGTGCAGGTCAGCCAAACTCTTAGCTTTGGGAGGGCTTATTTGTGTTAAAGGATTAGAGACTACAGCAAGGTAAGTGGAGCCTCCTCAGAGATATAATTTCAGCAAACAGCATTACGAAAATTTATAAGGATCAAAAAACATGATATATAGAAGTGAAACATCCAAAAGCCTGAATTTATGTCCTCAGTGGTTCTTATTCCGAAATGGAAAACATAATTGATTGGCTCACTGCAGATTTCACACCATCACCCGTCACCTTGCCACTCAAGTCTATGACACCCTGTAAAACATCACCAGCAAGGGAAGGTGATAGGAGAGGAAGATGGCGGCGTATTTTTTCAAGCCAGAATTCCAACAACCTATAAATATGAATAGGAAAAACTGGCAGGGAGAAGATAGTTTGAATCATTCTCCAAAATCACATAGACTGCTGGTGGGTAGTTTATTTCTTCTCAACTACTAAGAGGTGATGTCATGCAGAGATTTATGGGAAAAAGAACTTGAGAATGTGTTACTCTTCAGTGCTCACTGCCTGCTATCAAAGAGCACCTGTTACGTATGGAGGACTTGTGTCTCTAAAGAACTAGAATTTGTGAGGAAGGTGCCACTTTGGAAGCCAAGAACAACCTCACCAACACAGAGTCTGTGAGCCCATTGGTAGCAGCTGACCTGGCCTGCAGGGCTCTAGCTTTTTTTTTTTTTTTTTTTAAGAAGAAAGGAAGGAGGAAGGGAGGAAGGGAAGGAGGGAGGGAGGGAAGGAGGTAGAGACAGAAAGAGGGAGGAAGGAAAGGGAAAAAGAGGGAAGGGGAGAGGGAAGGAGAAAAAAGGAAGGGAGGGAATTAAATAAATAACAATGTATTAAAGTGAATCTTCTAAATTCCAGGTGCAAAAGATGAAAGTAAAGAAATTGAGGACCTTTTTTTCTAGGTTGTATTTCCTAATTCACTTGGATGAAAAAATAGTAAGAACTCAAAGACATAGTGACCTAGAATAAATATTACTAATTTTTAAAAAACTCTACAAAAATCTGCTTACATGTATTCATTTATTACTTCTCAAATATTAATTGAATAGCTACAATGAGACAGGTAGTGTTCTAGCTTATTGTCATAATTTTATTGTACATATATATGTATGTATATATGCATGTACATATACATACATGTACATATACATACATGTACATATACATATATGTATATGTATTTGTGTATTTATATAACCATATATGCGACATATATATGTATATATATTTCTAATTAATTAATTAATTAATTTTACACTCCATATTTTATTCTCCCCCTCCACCCTCCTACTACTCCACATCCTATACCTCCTCCCTACCCCCCTGTCTCCACATGGAAGGCTCTGTCTTCATTGAGCTTACATTATGAAGGAGCCTAGCAGTCAATCCCATAGGTAAAATTTATAACATTCCAGGTAAGATAAACAGTATCTTGAAAGAAAAGGGACATTGGCAGTGGAGCCTGCCATTTAAAATGCGTTGGTTTGAAGTCTCTTTTGTAAGGTTATATTTGACTGAAATCTGAAAGTGATGAGTCACAGAAATATCTGAGAAAACAGAAACTGAGTCATAGGGACATCTGAGAGATAAAATTTCCAGAAGAAAGGAATGCCATTGCCAAGCCCATAAAGAAGCAGAGGGAACAGGCTCTCAAGGGGCAAGAGTGAGAGGCAGGGAACTGGAGCCCAACAATCAATAATGGATTAGTATGTTAGAGAGCTTGCACAAGGATAGGTCATACTAGGATCTTGTACACCACGGATGAGCTACCATTGCAGTGTTTTAGATAAGCAGGGTAAGAGTCTGCTTTAAGGAGCCTGGCATATTCCTGTAGAAGCTACAGAGCACATTTTAATAATACAGGTAAGATAAACAGTATCAAGATACATGTAATAAAATACAATGCTCAAAAAATGCCAAAAAAATAACAAAGCAAAAACCTCCAAGTTACTTAAAATTAAATATTTATATTAATCAGATTATTATGACTTTCCTTAATTTAAGACTGTAAGTATAAAATGTGAATATATGTAAAACTACAAGGACAGTTCAGTTGTTTCACAATAACTATTATAGAATCTGTATTTTATTGAAGAAAAACATGAGTCAAGGAGGAATTTTTAAACACTGTATGGTCATTTGTGATATTATGGTCATTTGTGATATTAAGGAATGGTGGTTAGGCTAATAGTAAAACAATTATCCAAAATGAGTCATTTTCCAAAGGCAAATGCTAAGACACTTAGGTTAAAAGATGAGCTTTGTTTCTGGGCCTACAAAGGTTCTTTTGTTACTATGTCTGGTATTTGAAAATTTGGGTAAAACAAATTTTAAAAGTAGAGAGCATTTGATCATTTTATACAATGGAAGCCAACCCACTTTGAGAGAAATAGACCATAAGCATTTGCAACTTCATACAGTAGAATATTACCACTTTTAAAGAAAATACCTGTCAATCCCTATATTTAATAGGTACATCCTTGAATGTCTATTTTAAGCTGCCCAGTATGCTGCAGTGGATAATGAATGCACTGGACTGTGAGTTCAGAACTGGGCATATTTGGTTTTTCTTTGCTAGTGACTGACTTCATGGCCCAGAGCTACTGACATAAGGATTGAAGAATTCAGTTTCTTCCTTTAGAAAATAAGTCAATGAGACCAGATGGCCATTACAGTTTCTCCCAAACCTATGACATATCTGTGTAATGAATGATATGCATTAATTCTGATTTTGATCTCTGCCCTAAAGCAAAAATATGCTACTAAAGAGAAGGGAAGATGGGAGCAAGTTGGAATCCTAAGTGATTCAATGAGCTGCCTGAGAATTAGGTAACTCTATCATTTCAATCCTAGATTCCCACATCAGGAAACATAGAAAATAATTCTCCTTGGCAGGAGTCCCATAACTTTTTCTGCAAAGGGTCAGATAGAAGCTATTTTAGGCTTTACTGGCCAGGAGATGTCTTTATGTCATCTCATCTCTTGTTAGGTAATATCAGTCATGTAAGTATGTAATCTAAACAGTGGGGAATGGCTGTTTAAAAGTGGGTGGCTCTTTATTTACACACACACACACACACACAAAATAATATCAATTTTCTCATAGGCCATAGTCTGATATAGTCCATTAATACAAACTCTTTAGCATACTCAACATTAATATAAAGATTTTAATATAATCAGATATTAAGATAGAAGTGTGAAAATCATATTCACCTGTTTAATGTTTCTTTCATTAGCAATTTCTAATAGACTGGTGACAATGGTGACTAGTGATGATGTTTAATACCATCTCGTACTATATGCTAAACCTTGGCTCTTTCCATTGTAGCCCTACCTCTCTCCCAGCATCTCATATCTGGGTTGTTGTATATGCCTTGGGCTTCCTGCTCTATTGGGATCCACTCTTTACACATCATGGACAAAAGTCCTCCCAGTAAGGAACTCAGAACAGGTTAATGTCTGCTTCAAAGGCATGGCTTCTGAGACCTTTCACCATGGCCTTGATCATCCTATATAATCTGCATCTGCCCCTTGTCTGATCTCACCTGCAAGCACATCTTCACAGTCTCATGGCACCAAACATGCTTCCTGTGCCTCCAACTTGTTAATGCATGCCGACCTCAGAGTGTCTACCATGATGACCCCCTCTGCCAGGATGCCTACTGACAGCTCATATGTGACTACTCAACATTGATCTCTCATTTTAAGCATCATCTCCTCAAAGCAGGCTATTGGGAAATGGGATTTTCCCTCTTCTTTTTTGTATTATTTCCGCTTTGTGTTTTGTCTTCTTGTTACCATTTAGAATGAAAGTACTTGCTTTCTGATATATTTAGTATCTGATAACCTTAATTATATTGTGATTTCTTCAAGGGCCAAGATTTTTATCCATATCCCCTATCTGAAAGAGCACTTAGTATTCAAGAGATACTCACTGAATATCTGTTGAATAAGTGAATAAATTTTTCTTCAGTTTTTTTTTTATGTGCTAAAGCCCATGTTTTTTCCAGAAAATAAGAAGCAGCGTGCATAATTGTTTTAGGCAGTATAGTCAGACTTTTATAACAAATGATCTCCTAGTGACACAGACGTTCTGACATGGAGTTTTTTCAAACATAGAAGTTCTGGGCAGATGGACAGATTGACAGGCACCGTGCATAGTTATTCAGGTAATGATTGCAGAAGATCTTACACCTTTAACAAACTGGTTGTTAAGTTTTTCAGAAGTAGCTATACTCTATCATATGGAGTCATCAGAGAACACTTAAGCCAAAACAAAACAAAACAAAACAAAAGCAAAAGCAAAAATAAAAAACAAAACAAAACAAAAAACATCCAGCAGTGCATTTAGGGGAACAGACTTGGAAGTGGCACATGTTAATCATCTCCAGGCATATTTCACTGGCTAGAGCTCAGCCATATGGCAAATAAAAGCAAAGGATACTGGGATATATAGTTGTTACCTAGGACAAGCTTTCTTAGTGATAACTATTCTGTTTGAACAGAAGCCTAGATCTTTGTTGGAGAGAGAACCACCCTTCAAAGATCCTCCTCATCTATGCACTCCTTTCAGTATCTTAACACAGCAGCTACAGAAATAATGTCATAGAATAGCTATACCTACACAAGCTTTACTCAGTTCTATTTTTCAAAATTCAAACCTAAAGAATAAGAACCAAACTGGCAAATAGAAGCCTTAGTTTCAGAACCTATTCTTAAGGCTTTGGCCCTTCTGTCCATAAATGTAGGCGCAGTCTAAGCCTTATAAACCATGCTATTCCTGACTTCCTCTAAAACCACTTCAAAACTCCGCTCCAAACGCCAATGTTTCTCCCCCATTTGCCATTTTTCTTTGACTAGCTTAGAGATTTTCATATGGTTCTCTAGGTTCCTCACTGTACATCCACAAAGGGTGCTTCTTAAACGTTCCCAAAATCTTATCTGAAAGCTATAATGTAGCTCAACCGTAGAGTGATTGCCTAGCATGTACAAGACTCTGAATTCAATTCCTAGTACCACAAAAATGACAGAAATATCTAAGGCTCTAGCTTGGTAAGGAGATATTTGCCTAGAATGTTGAAGACGCTGAGTTCAATTCCCAGGAACACACACATATATTATATGTATATACATATATATGTATATCCACATTATATGTATATATTATATACATATGTGTATGTATATATACATACATGTATGTATACATACATATACATGTGGATATACATATATCCACATTCTCTCTCTATATATATATATGTATATATATAGTATATGAGAAAGTTATATATGTATAAGAAACATATATGAGAAAGTCACAGTGAAAATTAATTCATACTAAAAGTCATTCACAAAATAAGTACTATATTTTTTTTAAAAATTTAAGAAATGAATGAATGATAAAATATAAAATTTTAATATTAACTTTTTTCTTATTATATATTATAATATTCTACACATACTTCATAAACAAATTTAAATGCAATTCTATTGACCTCCATATGACTACAGAGCCCCAGGGTGTTGCCTCTCTCCATTCTCCCCCACCCAACCCCCAAATTCTCGTTTGAAACTCTCTCACTCTTGCTACATGAAAGAGAAGAGAGCAGCTTTGTTAATTTTGCTCGCCGCATCTTTCCCTTTGATCTTGTAACATGCTTGCCTGGTAACGAGCTTTACTATAAAGAATGATTTTTATAGATGCAAAACCCAACATAGGATCGGGCCATTGAACAAGGCTTCATCCTGTCTCATTAGTATCACTAATGGGATTTTATCTATACATGAACAATCCAAGGACCTCATTTTTAAAAGTAGCTTCAATTCAAACTTCTCTCTCCAATTTTCTCAAAAGCTAAAAAGAAGCAAGACTAACAACTTTAGCAAGCTTTTCTTTTGTCCTTCACTTAAGGGACCATGGCTGTTTCTGAATACAGAAGATGGCGTTAAAGGTTTTTTTTTTTTTAGGATGAAGATCAACAACTCAGATAAGTGTCCTCTGAAAAAGAGTTTGATCTATAACACTCAATGCCACTCATTATCAGTTTAAGCAACTCATGACAATGCCATTGGAAGCTGTTTGTCTCCACTTCTTCCCAAACCTTACAAGCAGTAAGTGAAAGAGTCTCCAAGCTTGCAGTGCATTAGTCTTTCTCATCTTCCAAAACTAGCATAAGCAGGGTCTTTGTTGTTCTACCTGCACTGAAGAGTCTCCAGAGTTAACACAAGAAACACATCATTCTAGTATCTCTGCACATGACCCCTTTCTGATTTTGACCCCTCTGGACACCCAAATATTTGGCAGAAAAGGCTGCCTTCCATACTCTCACACTATAGGAGCAAAAGGACAAACAACTCTACTCCAGTAGGCCTTGTCTTCATCAGAGTCAATATCACTGTGACAAACCACTGTGCCTAAAAGCAACATGGGAAGAAAAGGCTTTATTTCAATCACAGTATCAAGTTCATCATCAAAAGCTCTGAGGGCAAGAACTCACACAGAGCAGGAGGCAGAAGCTGTTGCAGAGGCCATGAATGAGTGCTGCTTACTCCTCATGGTTTGCTCAGTCAGCTTTCTTATAAAACCCAGAGCTACCAGCCCAGGCATGGCACCACCCCCAATTAATCATCTATTAAGAAAATGCCCCAAAGATGGACCTTATGGAGACATTTTCTCAGTTGAATTTCCCTTATCTCTGATGACTCTAGCTTTTGTTAAGACATAAAACTATCCGTATACACCTCCACCCTAAACAGAGTTATCCAAAGCAAAGTAGATTCCTTCACTCAGAAGTCTCAATAAACATACAGAGAGAGAGAGAGAGAGAGAGAGAGAGAGAGAGAGAGAGAGAGAGAGAGAGAGAAGAGGGGAAGGAGAAGGAAGATGCACATGCGTAAGTTTGTGTATTCACTCTCTCTTCCACTGACTTTATCACAAAACATAACCAAGTTATTGCTGCCCAGATTCCTCTTTCTCAAAATGAAGTCAGGAGTGCATTACCTTAAACCCTTAGTCACAGTTTAACATGTTCAAGATATGGATTATTGGGAGCCTCAAGAAATCTGTGGATTCTGTCCTCATAAGTTAGCTGCAATTACACACACACACACACACACACACACACACACAC